>CM053037.1:162407279-162484779 GCA_028564925.1 Lithobates sylvaticus
TTTCTGTTTCACATTCCCCTTCCTCAAATTTCCTTTTAACTTCCTGGCAGGCTGTGAGTTCACGTAGAGCCGGGCACAGAGGGTTCACTTCCAGGAAACCAAACATTGCATTGTTCTGCGTGCACAGCCGCCGGTGTGAACGCAGACGACTATGACACACGCCGGACATGTGATTTTCCGCCGTCCTGTCCTGACTCGTGGCTGAAGGTACTTTTTTTTACCAGGGCAGCTGGCTCTTTAAAAGGGGGCGTGGCTGCCAGCTCAGTACTTTTGACAGCGCTGCACTTAACCCTCGGGACACCGGGAGGGGACTAGGGCACATCGGTCTGTGATCAGGTGGTTGCTCGCGGGCCCCGGCCGTTGTGGTTTGGCGAGGCTTTGCCAAGAGAGGAGATGCTCAGCCAAGCAATGATTAATACACAAGCAGGTTTCCAAGGGAGGCTTTTGATGATGGCGAAGATTTGCGGCGTACAGGATGCAGTGACAGGGTTGTTCTTTCACAGTATGGGGGAGCAATGCTCGGCAGGGTGCGGTGCATGTGTGCCATTACTCACAACTTATGTAAGCCTGTGTAATTCAACACACAATAGGGTGGTACTGAGTATACACCCAGCACAGCATCCCGCGACACAGGAGATCACTACTTCCAGTACGAGGACAACACACAAGGTCTGTCTCTCTTATACTGAACTTTGCTTTGGATGAAGGCTGTGATTGGCTGGATCCTGTGATTGGCAGGGCCTGCGCTGTGCTTGGCAATGCTGCATGTATCGCTGGAAAGCCTATTAACTGCTTGTTTGCGCTGAATGTTGCATGAATGTCGTTTTCTTTTAATGATGGCAAATCTAGCTTGCAGGTACGCAGACCACTGCTGAGCAAACTTGTTATCCGGTACAAACAGCATTATTTATTCATGTGTCTGTCTGCGGGATTGTCTCAGATCTTCTGATTGTAGAAACCAATTTATTTATTTTTGTCCTTTGTTCTTAGAATGATGGGGAGGATCTAATTGGTTGCTGTAGGGGACGCAGGGTGAGATCAGTGTTTTCCGTAGACTGTTTAGTGAGGATTAAAGTGATTTTAAAGCATCTGGTCATTGGGGATTTTGGCAGAGAGGTATCTGTGCTTGTGGTCCCAGCTCCACCCACCTACCTGTTGTGGTCTCTGCCCCGCCCACCTGGGTCGCAATTTCCCCAGTGGAGTTTTTTTCTTTATTTTTACATTGGGGTGCATGAGGTGGGAGGGGAAACATAGTTAAGAAGACTTCCTGCCTGGAGTACCCTAAAAACCAGGGTCCCTGTTTTTTTTTTTTTTTTTTTTTCTCCAAACACTTGTGATTTAGGTGGACAGGAGCCTCCAAACTTTCAAAACAATGGCAATGGACCAGTTTACTGCCCTTCAAACTTTTGGGGTGTGTGTGTGTGGGGGGGGGGGGGGGTTAGCCAGTGGAAATAAACCATGCCATAGGCTTGGTGGTCAATGGTAGTGAAAAAAAAATTACATCATTGGTGATAGTAGGAGGAATAAGTGCCCCATTGTTAGTGTCAGTGGGAGGAATAGTGCCTCATCGTTGGTGTCAGTGGGCAAATTAGTTTCCCGTCTCTGGTGTCAGTGGGAGGAATAGTGCCTGGTCTCTGATGTCAGTGGGAGGAATAGTGCCCCATCAATGGTGTCAGTGGAAGGAATAGTGCCCCTCAATGGTGTCAGTGGGAGGAATAGTGCCCCATCAATGGTGTCAGTGGAAGGAATGCAAATTAGTTCCCCATCTCTGATGTCAGTGGGAGGAATAGTGCCCCATCAGTGGTGTCAGTGGGAGGAATGGTGCCTCGTCTTTGGTGTCAGTGGGAGGAATAGTGCCCCATCAGTGGTGTCAGTGGGAGGAATAGTGCCCCTCAATGGTGTCAGTGGAAGGAATAGTGCCCCATCAATGGTGTCAGTGGGAGGAGTAGTGCCACATTGTTGGTGTCAGTGGAAGGAATAGTGCCTCATCGTTGGTGTCAGTGGGTGAATTGGTTCCCCATCTCTGATGTCAGTGGGAGGAATCGTGCCCCATCAATGGTGTCAGTGGGTGGAATAGTGCCCCATCTCTGGTGTCAGTGGAAGGAATGCAAATTAGTTCCCCGTCTCTGATATCAGTGGGAGGAATAGTGCCCCATCAGTGGTGTCAGTGGGAGGAATGGTGCCTCGTCTCTGGTGTCAGTGGGAGGAATAGTGCCCCATCAGTGGTGACAGTGGGAGGAATAGTGCCCCATCAATGGTGTCAGTGGGAGGAATAGTGCCCCATCAATGGTGTCAGTGGAAGGAATGCAAATTAGTTCCCCGTCTCTGATATCAGTGGGAGGAATAGTGCCCCATCAGTGGTGTCAGTGGGAGGAATAGTGCCCCGTCTCTGGTGTCAGTGGAAGGAATAGTGCCCCATCAATGGTGTCAGTGGGAGGAGTAGTGCCACATTGTTGGTGTTAGTGGAAGGAATAGTGCCTCATCGTTGGTGTCAGTGAGTGAATTGGTTCCCCATCTCTGATGTCAGTGGGAGGAATAGTGCCCCATCTCTGGTGTCAGTGGGAGGAATAGTGCCCCATCTCTGGTGTCAGTGGGAGGAATAGTGCCCCATCTCTGGTGTCAGTGGGAGGAATAGTGCCCCATCTCTGGTGTCAGTGGGAGGAATAGTGCCCCATCTCTGGTGACAGTGGGAGGAATAGTGCCCCATCTCTGGTGTCAGTGGGAGGAATAGTGCCCCATCAATGGTGTCAGTGGAAGGAATGCAAAGTAGTTCCCCGTCTCTGATGTCAGTGGGAGGAATAGTGCCCCATCAGTGGTGTCAGTGGGAGGAATGGTGCCTCGTCTTTGGTGTCAGTGGGAGGAATAGTGCCCCATCAGTGGTGTCAGTGGGTGGAATAGTGCCCCATCAATGGTGTCAGTGGGAGGAATAGTGCCCCATAAATGGTGTCAGTGGGAGGAATAGCCCCATCATTGGTGTCAGTGGAAGGAATGCAAATTAGTTCCCCGTCTCTGATGTCAGTGGGAGGAATAGTGCCTCGTCTCTGGTGTCAGTGGAAGGAATAGTGCCCCATCAATGGTGTCAGTGGGAGGAGTAGTGCCACATTGTTGGTGTTAGTGGAGGAATAGTGCCTCATCGTTGGTGTCAGTGAGTGAATTGGTTCCCCATCTCTGGTGTCAGTGGGAGGAATAGTGCCCCATCAATGGTGTCAGTGGGAGGAATAGTGCCCCATCTCTGGTGTCAGTGGGGGAATAGTGCCCCATCTCTGGTGTCAGTGGGGGGAATAGTGCCCCATCTCTGGTGTCAGTGGGGGGAATAGTGCCCCATCAATGGTGTCAGTGGGGGGAATAGTGCCCCATCTCTGGTGACAGTGGGAGGAATAGTGCCCCATCTCTGGTGTCGGTGGGGGGAATAGTGCCCCATCAATGGTGTCAGTGGGGGGAATAGTGCCCCATCAATGGTGACAGTGGGGGGATTAGTGCCCCATCAATGGTGCCAGTGGGGGGATTAGTGCCCCATCAATAGTGGGAGGAATAGTGCCCCATCAATGGTGCCAGTGGGAGGAATAGTGCCCCATCAATGGTGCCAGTGGGAGGAATAGTGCCCCATCAATGGTGTCAGTGGGAGGAATAGTGCCCCATCAATGGTGTCAGTGGGAGGAATAGTGCCCCATTGTTGGTGTTAGTGGAAGGAACAGTGCCTCATCGTTGGTGTCAGTGGGAGGAATAGTGCCCCATCAATGGTGTCAGTGGGAGGGAAAGTGCCACATTGTTGGTGTCAGTGGGAGGATTAGTGCCCCGTCTCTGATATCAATGGGAGAAATAGTGCCCCAAGGGCCAGATAAAGACAAGCAAGGGGCCACATCCGGGCCGCACTTTTGCTACCCCGGTGCATTGAATGTGTAAGTGTCATAAGGAGTTTTAGGGTAGGAGATGGGGGGGGGGGGGGGGATGGGGGGTTTCTTTACCTCTAAGCCCCTTATGCAACTGATAACTTTAAAAAAAAAAAAAAGGAAAGAAAAGGTTTTTATAGTGTATGTATATATTTATACACAAACCTTTTTCCTTTCATTTCTGTGTTAAACAGAATTGGTTGTTGTAAGGTAAGGGTTCACATATACTTTCACATATACTTATAAGGGTTCACATATACTTTAAATGTTCTAAAACGTCAGTGTACCGAGTGCTGCAAGTAATAGACATTTTGACTTGGTGCCAGGAAAAGTGGTGGTTTTATTTGTTTTTTTAATAATTGGATGTCAACGTAATTGGCTGTCCTGGTTGTAGCTTTATTATGAGGCCTCGGTTCCATATTTAGAAATACACACACCCTGGTCCCCGCTGAGCTACTCCTATACAGATGACGCAACTGCGTGAAATGAGGATAATGTTCCAAATGGGGCTCCTCCACCCTGTGTCATCCTGCCTGTTAATATCAGATCAACTATGTATGTAAGTGACCTGGGAACAAAGGGTTCTTTTGTTCTAGTCTGGGGTAATTGTGTGAAAATATGACAGCTATTTCCACTGCTGATCTCCAATCTACCCTCAGCCTACACACGCTTGGCCCATACAGCAACCATTTAATGCACTTGCTTCTACAAAGGCAGAGGGCTTCCCCTTCATGTTGTATGCGGAGGGCCTTAATTGGGGGTCAGCCTTTACATTCCAGATCAGAAAGCCTTTTAACTATACATGGCATTCATAAGTTATTAAATCTGAGAACTACACTGTTTAGTGCAGCAGCTGCACTATATAAAAAGATTAATGTATGAAGTTTGTAGGTTCTCTGATCTGAGTTTTAAATAATCCATGCATGTCCGTTCCACTGCAGAGCTGCACTATAATGGACAATGTTTAACCATATGCCGACCGGGCCATAGCCGAAAGACGGCTACAGCGCGGTCGGCTTATTCTGGATGGACGTCCGTGGGACGTCCTCCCAGAACCTTGCTCCCGCACGCCCCCTGGGGCGCGCACTCGGGAACATCCTTGACCGCCAGGTCCGGAGGACCCAGCGCATCACAGATCACGATAAACGGCCGTGATCGCTCCGTCAAATGACGGAGCGATCACATGTAAACAACCGGCGTCACATCATGACGCCGGTTCCTCCCTCCCCTCTCTGTACAGATCGGTACAGTGAGAGGGGAGAGGGGGAGAGATGGCAGCAGCGCAGTGGGCTACATGTGTAGTGCCCACAGCGCTGCTCTGTGACAATACTCTGCCTACGCTGTGCAATACTCTGCCAATACTCTGCAACACTGCAATACTCTGCCCACACTGTGCAATACTCTGCCTACTCTGTGCAATACTCTGATAACAACAAAACCTGGGGAATGCCCAGGAAAAAACCAAGCCTACTTACCACCAGCTTGCAGACAACCAAATTAACCTGTCTAACAGTATGCGCTAAAAACAGGGGTTTAGTCCGCACGCATTTGCAAACGCATGCGTAAGCCACAGAGCCTCGTCAAGGCACCCTGATATCTGTGGTCCTAACACTAAACTAAGAGTGTCCCCACAGTGGAGGCACATACATTCTAATGGGTAGATGAGGGCAGGTGGACTGAAGGGGAGCCACTGTGCAGTACTCTGCCTACACTGTGCAATACTCTGCCAATACTGTGCAATACTCTGCCAATACTGTGCAACACTGCAATACTCTGCCTACACTGTGCAATGCTCTGCCAATACTGTGCAACACTCCAATACTCGCCAATACTCTGCAATAAATTTCAATAGAAACAAAGAATTTTTTTTTACCGAGTTTTCAGTCTTTTTTGATTTATAGTGCAAAAAATAAAAACCCAGCAGTGATTAAATACCACCAAAAGAAAGCTCTATTTGTATAAAAAAAAAAACAAGGACCAAAAATTCATTTGGGTACAGTGTTGCATGACCTGAGTAATTGTCATTCAAAGTGTGAGAGCACCGAAAGCTGAAAATTGGTCTGGTTAGGAAGGGGGTTTAAGTGCCCAGTGGGTAAGTGGTTAAGGAATAAATATTCCAAAGTTGTGATGATGTATAGCCAGGACCTTGATACTACTTGGCTCCCCCTATGTTGATGGGCTTTTATTCACTTCAAAGGGTTTTGCATTCCAATACAGTCTATGGGAATGCAAAACCCAACTTGAAGCAGGTCATAAGAGGTCAAATGCATCTGTCAATTCTAAGTCATCTGATCTCAAAAGCAATTCAGCCTGATGTTAAACTAATACCATCAACAAAAGTCCAAATCCCATCAACATGGGCACTATGGAAGCTGGTGCAACCATGCTTCATGCATAAAAGGTGGCAAAGTTGCTACTATCCACTGGAGGTGGTAACAACCATCCATATATGTGCTAGAAAACCTATCAAAATGTGTTATAGTTACTATTGTGCAGCATTGCCCTACAAATGGTTTGGATTTGCTGCCTCCTTTACTTTAGTAAGGGCATTAGTAGTGGTAGTTATGTCAAAGTTCTGTCGGCTGAACCGCATTTGGTTTATTTTAGTACTTGATCAAAAGGGTAGGTCATCTTTTTATAATAAAATTTGTAGTAGTTTACCAATCGTGGTGTAGGCCAATCGTGGCTTCCACAAAGCCTGGCCAAAAAATAGCATTCTGAGTGATCTGCGCCGTCCTGCATATGACGGATGGTATGGTACATTGAGCGCACCCCCATCACAAGGGTTATGCTCAATGTACCCTCTGGCCTAACTTATATGTAGGCTCCTGTATTTAAAATGATACATTTCATTCTATAAAAGTTGTATGTAGCAGGTCCAGTGTACACAACTGGTAAAATAATAAATGGAAGAATACATGTGCTATGGCTGGTCTGACCAAATGTCCAACCATTAGGCCCCTTTCACACCGGGGCGTTTTTCATGCGGTGCAGCACTAAAAATAGCGCCTGTTCACCGCATGAAAAAATCCTGCCCCTTTAACTCCAGTGTGAAAGCCGGCGGGCTTTTACACTGGAGCGGTGTGCTAGCAGGATGACAAAAGAAGTCCTGCTAGCAGCATCTTTGGAGCGGGATAGGAGCGGTGTGTTCACCGCTCCTATACCGCTCCTTCCCATTGAATAGAATGGGACACCGCGATGAAACAGCGGCAATACCGCCGCAAAGCGCCGCTACGGCGGCACTCTGCGGGGGGTGTTTAACCCCTTTTCGGCCGCTCGCGGGGGTTAAAACCGCACCGCGAGCAGCCGAATACCGCGGTTAAAACGACGGTAAAGCAGCGCTAAATATAGCGCTGCTTTACCGTCACCGCGGCTCCCCGCCCCAGTGTGAAAGGGGCCTTAGAGGCTTTGTCAACAAGCTTTGCGTTTGCTTGAATGGCATCAGTTTCACATCAGTTTAGGAAGCATCTGAGATCCTTCAGAAATGGTACATTTGACTTGCAGTTGACCTCCTGACCCGCCTCAAGGGATTTCTATTCCCATTGACTTGGCAAAACCCGCTTAAAGAGTACTTCCAGCCTATATAAAAAAAAAAAAAATGTAAAATTTAGCAGCTACAAATACTGTAGCGGCTTACTTTTTTTAATATAAGGATACTTGTCTGTCCAGGGATCCCGCAATGTCGGCATCCCAGGCCGATTTGTCCATCGGCTTTGGGTGCAGGTGCCAGCATTGCAAGCAAGGGAAACCGGAAGTGAAGCCTTAGGCTTCACAGCTGGTTTCCTACAGTGCATGCGTGAGCGCACTGCTCTTTCTGAATGGTCCAGTTGTCTTCTTGGACACACACAGGTCCCAGAAGGCAGTGGGGGAAAGGAGGAGGGCCAATGCAATCGTGGAAACCGCTGGGCTGGACACTTGATCCAGTGGTCTCCCCAGTCTGGCCAGCGAGCATGTGCAGACCGCAGCTATGCGCTAGGTCGGCCACAACATAGCCCCACTGGAGAGGGCTGGCCCTGCGAGTTAAATGTCTTGCGAGGTCGCATACGACTTGGTCTCGGCCTGAGTCGCAGCGTCCCTCATGCCTAACAGCCCCCCACTTCAGTAGCGAGGAGGTTCTGTCTGGAGCGGTGCCCGCCCGGTTCCTGGTATGGTGAGTACTTGTCCCCCTTGTGGGTTTGCAGTGGACGCAGGCCCCTCCCCGGGTCGGTGGGTCCTGCAGGTTCCCCTCCGTTCCCTGCACCCTCTCTCTCCTGTTGTGAATGGTCCCTGGAGGTCCCCTGGTAGCCCCCCTTCCCCTCCATATGGGGGGATGGTGTAGAGTACTGGTGAGCAGGGGGTGTGCACCGCCGGGTGCTGTGGTTACTGGGGGGGGGGGGAGGCACTGGGCACCCCCGGGGGTCCAGTGCACTGATCCCCTCTTTTTCAGATGGCTTGCTTGGTGGGCTACAGGGATCCCTCCTGGGTCCTTGGTAGCCTCAGGTGCGCGGCCGGCATCCATTTTGCCATAGCCGGCGCCTTTTCCCCTAGTGCCCTGCTGACTTCCTATGGCCAGTGGCCAATTTTGTAGTCCGGTGGCCACGATATATATATATTTTTTTTTTTTGACGGTCTTTTTTTCGTTTTATAGTGGAAAAATTAATAACCGCAGAGGTGATCAAATACCACCAAAAGAAAGCTCCTATTTGTGGGAAGAAAATTATAAAAGTTTAGTTTGGGTACAGTGTTGCATGACCGCACAATTGTCATTCTAAATGCGACAGCCCTGAAAGCTAAAAATTGTCCTGGGCAGGAAGGGGGGAAAGTGCCTGGTATGGAAGTGGTTAAGGATCGCCAGAAGTCCCCAGGCCTGTCAATATTGGCCAGTCTTAGTGGTACATTGCAGCTACTGTGAGAAAATACTTTTCCCACCTGTTTTGCCAGCAATTTAAGCACTTGGCTCAGAGTCAATAATAAGTCTATGGTTGTCCCAAACAGGCCATATGACCCTTGACTGACCTTCCTTTTAAACCCGAGTGAAAACAGACATCTAAATTATTTTTCTAAAGCCACAAGCTTCAGTCTGTTAAGCATTTACCACTAGTCTGACTGCGTTTTGTTGACAGAAACGCTTAGTGCTCCGTACGTAGCCCAGAAGGCAATGGAACGCTTGCCAAAGTGTCTGGGCAGTGCAGTCATTGACGGGCCCCGCTCCTGCACCTGCCTAGTTTGTATTAACTCAAGTAATTGCCATTACATGTTTTGATTTTAGTTCAAAAGAGGCTTTTGGTCGTTAACTTGATGCCCTGTGTAGTCGCGGGCCTAGCTTTGTTGCCATAATAACAAAGGAGTGAAGAGGACAACGCTTAGCTGAGTGTCGCCACGGCAACACCGGGGAAATGGAGCCGTTGCTATGAAACCATCATCTGAGGCCTGGCGGCCATTTCCTGGAGAGTGATGGATTGGGGGACTAAAGGCAAAACTTTGCCTCGATATTAATATACTCTGCATTAATACACAACATATTAATAGAAAGTTTCAAGCAGAGGTTTCAAAATAAATTTTCAGATTTCTGCAGCCTTGTAAAACACGGCCGTGTAGACTTGATTGTCATAAAAGTAGGCTACAATACTTTTATTTTGAGGTAAAAATTTTATTAAAATCATTTTTAATCTACTTTTATCCTGTTTGCTGGGTTACCCTCATAATATACTATTATGGTCAGCAAATCCATCATTGCACTGCTCCAATGCTGACATCTACTATTACAAATGTCACCAATGGGCAGCTGTCTTTTTCGGGGGCCTTGCAGCCAGCCCTCTGATGTACATGCGCCTTGGCAAATCTTCATGGGACTGGCTGCATAAAACCTGGAGAGACTATTGACACCTGATGACATGTTTTTTTGAGTTAAGCCCCTTTCATTCTGCCGCAACTTAAAAGTGCCGCGATTTTACTGCGATTTTGCCGCAAAAGCTATAGACCTCAACTCGCATGAAAGCCGGACACACGACTTGTCCTGTGACTTTGCAGTCCCAAGTCGCAGGACAAGTCGCACAAGTGTGAAAGGGGCTTCAAGAAGACACTTGAATATAATTTTTTTAATCCTTGGGTCATTTTAAAACATTCTGGACTTCAAGAGGTTAACCACTTTCAGACCGGACCAATTTGCAGACAAAGGACCAGGCCCCTTTTTGCGATTCGGCACTGCGCCGCTTTAACTGACAATTGCGCGGCCGTGCAACGTGGCTCCCAAACAAAATTAACGTCCTTTTTTTTTCCCACAAATAGAGCTTTCTTTTGGTGGTATTTGATCGCCCCTGCGGTTTTTATTTTTTGCGCTATAAACAAAAAAGAGCGACAATTTTGAAAAAAAAACGCATTATTTTTAATTTTTTTGCTATAATAAATATCCCCCAAAAATATAAAAAAAAACATTTTTTTTCCTCAATTTAGGCTGATACGTATTCTTCTACATATTTTTGGTAAAAAAAATCGCAATAAGCGATTATTGATTGGTTTGCGCAGACGTTATAGCGTTTACAAGATAGGGGATAGTTTTATAGCATTTTTATTAATATTTTTTTTTTTATTAGTAATGGCGGCGATCAGCGATTTTTTTTATTGTAACTGCGACATTATGGCGGACACATCGGACATTTTTGACACATTTTTGGGACCATTGTCATTTATACAGCAATCAATGCTATTTAAATGCATTGATTCCTGTATAAATGACACTGGCAGTGTAGGGGTTAAGTATGCCTAGGGGTGTGTTTCTTACTGTGGGGGGGGCGTGGCTGTCAGCTAGTGAATGCTGATCTCTGCTCCAATCACAGGGAGCAGAGATCGGCGTCACTAGTTGCTAGGCAGAACGGGGAGATGCTGTTTATCTCGGCATCTCCCCGTTCAGCCTTCCCGTGAGACGATCCCGGGTGTCCCCACGTCGATCGAGTCCGCGGGGACCGCGACCGGACTCAGGGGGGTCCCGACCGGCGCGGGAGCGCGCCGCTCCTGATGGCACGGACAGGCATTAAGGAGAGACTTGTATATATGCCCTCCTGCCTGTACGTGCCATTCTGCAGACGTATATCGCCGTGCGTCGGTCGGGAAGTGGTTAAAACAAGCTTACTTTTTCACTAGCGAAAAGGGTAGGCCCATGTGGTTCTGGGCTCTCCTGTAGCTCCAGGGAGCCTGGGACTAATTTATTTTATTATTTATTTCAGGTACTTGTATAGTGCCGTCAATTTACGCAGCGCTTTACATATACATTGAACATCCACATCAGTCCCTACCCTCAGTAGCTTACAATCTAAGGTCCCTAACACATTCATGCATACGCATATTAGGGCCAATTTAGACAGGATCCGATTAACCTACCAGCATGTCTTTGGAGTGTGGGAGGAAACCGGAGTACCCGGAGGAAACCCACACAGGCACAGAGAGAACATGCAAACTCCAGGCAGATGGTGTCGTGGTCGAGATTCGAACCAGTGACCCTTTTTGCTCCTAGGTGAAAGTGCTATCCACTACACCACTGACTGTTGAAAATTGTCCCATCCATTAGGCAAGAGGAGATCGAGGAACATCCATTCCCCCCCATTCTCCTGTGAGTAATGAAGCTGGAAGCCAAGTCATTCCCCGGTTACTGTATAAACCAAATAAGAAATAATAGAAATGCATTTGATGCCGTGGCTGACAGGACCACTCATGAAGTGAATTTCGACCAGTTCACCAGGAGTTGGCAGAAATTTGATCAATGTACAGCCAGCTTTTACATGCCCTCTTTCTGGGCAGTCCTGCCCAGATCATAACTACTTTTCAGGCAGTTTTACTCAATCGTGCCCATTCTCTGGGTTGTCTTGCCCCCTAACTCAAGGTTTTACCCCCTTCATGACCATTTTTTTTCACTTTTCAGCAATGTGCTACTTTAACCACTTCAGCCCCGGAAGAATTTACCCCCTTAATGGCCAGTCCATTTTTCGCGAAACGGCACTGCGTTATTTTAACTGACAATTGTGTGGGCGTGAGACGCTGTACCCAAATAAAATTGATGTCCTTTTTTTCCCCACAAGTAGAGCTTTCTTTTGGTGGTATTTGATCACTTCTGCGTTTTTTTTTTTTTTATTTATTTTTTTTGCGCTATAAACAAAAAAAAGACCGACAATTTTTGAAAAAAAATATATATATTTTTTACTTTCTGCTATAATGCATATCCCCCCCCCCCCCCCCAAAAAAAGTAAAATAAACAAATTTCTTCATCAATTAAGGCCAATATGTGTTTGGTAAAAAAAATCCCAATAAGCGTTTGTTGATTGGTTTGCGCAAAAGTTATAGTGTCTACAAACTATGGGATAGATTTAGGGATTTTTATATATATTTTTTTATTGTTTTTACTGGTAATGGTGGCGTTTTAGCGGGACTGCAACATTGCGGCGGACAAATCTGACACTTTTTGGGGACCAGCGATACCAATACAGTGATCAGTGCTAAAAAGAATGCAATGATCACTGGATAAATGACACTGGCAGGGAAGAGGTTAACATCAGGGGCGATCAAAGGGTCGACTGTGTTCCCTGCTAGTGTTTTCTAACTGTGTGGGGAACAGACTGATGGGGAAGAACACAGATCGCTGTTCCTGATCGCTGATCTTAGTGTACTTCCCTGTCAGAACGGGGATTTGCCTTGTTTACATAGGCAGATCCCCGTTCTGCCTCTCTGTGGAGCGATCGCGGGTGGCCGGCGGACATCGGACCCGCAGATTGGCTCCTCTGCCATGCAGCGCGCGCCCATGGTATCTAGTGCACGAAACAACATACAGGTACATTGTTTCGCACAATAGAGCCACCCTGCCGCAGCGTATATGTCGTGGGCGGTCTTTAAGTGGTTAACTGACGACTGCTCGGTCATGCAACACTGTACCCAAATTAAATTTATATAATTTTGTCACACAAATCGAGCTTTCTTTTGGTGGTATTTGATCACCACTGTTTCTTTTTTTATTATAAACAAAAAAAAAGACAGACAATTTTAGAAAAAAACTATATTTTCGACTTTCTGTTATAAAATAAAATCAAGTTTCATCATACATTTTGTCTTTGGTTGAAAAAAAAAAATATCCTAATAAGTCTATATTAATTGGTTTGTGTGAAAGTTATTCGATCTACAAACTGTGGTGTATATGGAATTTACCCAGCTATAGAAATTATACTAGTAATGGCAGCGATCAGCGACTGATAGTGTGGTAGGCAATCTGGCGCTAACTGACACTGGCTGGGAGGGACATTAAGGCCCCATTCACACCTTTTTTGACGCAATTTTGTACAGGTCAAAAGGTCACCAATGTAAAACACCCAAATCTGCCTTAAAAAAAAACAGAACTTGTTTGAGGTTCAAGCATCTTGGAGCTTCTGGTCTCAGGAGTTTTGGAGTGGAGATCTAAACCATCTCCATAGAGAATAATTTATTTTTTATTTTTTTCCCCAGTGTTTTGTAGCTACAGGTGTGAATGGGGCCTAACTGACCCCAACGTTGCTAGTGACACTGATCAGTGATAATACTATACACTGTACTAATGACACTAATGGGTGACTGGGGTGATCAGAAGGGCAATCAAGGGGATAAGTGTGTGCCTGACAAGTGTGTGTGCTGCTTGTACTGACAGGATCTGGCTGTTTTTTTTTTTCTCCTTGAACTCAGTTGTTTTTAGGGAGAATAAACAGCCAAATCTCTGGTGTGTGTAAACGCAGAACTCTGTGCTGATTGGCCACAGCCAATCAGCAGGTATACAGCCAAAATCATTGGCTGTAACCTGCTGACAAACTCATGCTGTGTCCAATCACAAGTACACTGTGACGTACCAGTACGTTGCTGTGCCGCCTACTAGCAGTAAATGTACTGTTAGCTGGCGGCAAGTGATTAAAACCTGGAGCGCGTATGCTTAACCACATGCTGACCAGCGCACGACGATATACAATGGCACGGCTGGGCAAATGGGCATACAGATACGTCCCCTTTAAATCACGGCATACTGGGGGGCGCACCTACCGCGTGCTCCGTGAGCGTGCCAGTGGGTCCCACGTACGGAGGGCCCGCGGTCGTGTCACGGAGCGGCAGAACGGGGAGATGCCTATGTAAACAAGGCATTTCCCTATTCTGCCTAGCAACAGAGATCTACTGGTGATCTCTGTCATGTTCTAGTGAGACAACCCCCCCCCTACAGTTAGAATCACTCCCTTGGACACACTTAACCCCTTGATCGCCCCCTAGTGTTTAACCCCTTTCCTGCCAGTGTCATTTACACAGTAATCAGTGAATTTTTATAGCACTGATTGATGTATAAATGACAATGGTCCCAAAATAGTGTCAAAAGTGTTCGATGTGTCTGCCATAATGTCGCAGTCACCATAGAAATCGCAGATCGCCGCTATATATATTACTAATAATAAAAATGCCATAAATCTATCCCTTTTTTGTAGACGCTATAACTTTTGCGCAAACCAATCAATATACGCTTATTGTGATTTTTCTATTTATTTTTTTTACCAAAAATATGTAGAATACATATCGGCCTAAACTGAGAATGCCTTTTTTTTTTTTTTTTTTATTTATTTTTTTTTTTTCATATATTTTTGGGGGATATTTATTATAGCAAAAAATTTTAAAATATTGCTTTTTTTTTTTTCAAAATTGTTGCTCTTTTTTGTTTATAGCGCAAAAAATAAAAAGCGCAGAGGTGATCAAATACCACCAAAAGAAAGCTCCATTGGTGGAAAAAAAGGACGTCAATTTTGTTTGGGTGCCACGTCGCACGACCGCGCCACTGTCAGTTAAAGCAACGCCGTGCCGTAACGCAAAAAGTGCTCTGGTCAGGAAGGGGGTAAATCCCTTCCGGGGCTGAAGTGGTTAATAACACAAATAAGGGTGACGCTTTGATCTCGGGATGCAACCTGGGACACAGCTTCATCGGCAACAAAGCCTCAGAATGCGGGACTGTCCCAGCAAATGTAGGACAGTTGGCATCTATGGAGAAAGCCAAAGGACTTGCGTTTTCAGAAGATGAGCAATGGCGGCCTCCATTTATGGCTTGCTGCCCAGGACCAGGCCTGATTTCTCTTCTTGTGACCATGTTCTAGTATATTCATTGTGCTTGTGCCAGCATCTCTCAGACTGTGATGTTTTTAGCACAAATTGAAGTGGAGCGGGCGAGCGGAGTCGTGTTGTTGCTGTGAGCTGAATCGGTAAGGCCTGGATATGTCACCGACTGATGAGAGAAGGAAATGTAGGTCAGACATCAAGGGAAGCAATCAGGATACAGAGTCAGACACTAATCCCTGAAAGTGTCTGTGCTGGGTGTCTGCATATGTGCACTATGCGGAATGTAATACTATGTGTCTGCTATGCACACACTTTGGTATGTTGTATGACATTGTCACTAGCTGTATAGCTTGCTGTCTGTTTTGATTATTGCCTACGCTTGTGTAATTATACGTTTTTAGCTGCGGCGTGTGACTGGTGCGCGCACATTCTTCAAGTCAGTGTGGCATTCCGAGAAGTAATTGCAGGAATCCAAATCTTCCACCCGTCTTTTCCTCTGCTGCTGCTGCATGCTTCAGTTTTTCCACTAAGTGTATAGTCTCCCGCATGTGTCATCATTCATAGAGGGACTTGGCTTTTTCCTGCTCTGAACCTTATAGGGATATTAAAACTGCCTTTATTGCACTCATGTCTAGGTATGCCAAGTGTTTTACAAACCTTAATCCTTGTATGTCTCGGACTTTTCTGCGTCTGTCGTTGGAACGCAGTCTAGGGATTTCAATGTAAAATTGAAGTTTTAAGCAGCCATTTAGTATTTTGGGAAGTTTGAAAAGCTGTGCTAATCTTTAAGGCTAGGTTCACGTCTATGCATCTGCAGTCGATGTGTTTTTGCGGTGTGTTTTTCATGCTGGTTTTTTTTTTTTGTAGATGGTAAGTGCAAAACGCATGAAAAATTTGCATTTTTAAAGCAGTTCCATTTACTTAAGTGGAGCCAAAAACGCACCGTGCTGCATGTAAAAGGGGGGGAAAAAAAGTCCTTGCACCTTTTCCAAAAAGCCCTGGAGGAGATTGCATAGCTGTGAACAATGGTAAATGTATTGTAGTGCGTTTCTGCAAATTTGCAAACGCACTATAAAAATGCACAGATGTGAACCTAGACTATAGGCCAAGTCATGGAAACAGATATTTAATCAGATGTACTAACAAACTCAATATTTATAGTAGAGAAGATGTACAGTGGCTTGCGAAAGTATTCAGCCCCCTTGAACTTTTCAACCTTTTGCCACATTTCAGGCTTCAAACATAAAGATATAACATTTTTATTTTTTGTGAAGAATCACCAACAAGTGGGACACAATTGTGAAGTGGAACGAAATCTTTTGGATTTTTGAAACGTGGGGCGTGCAAAATTATTCGGCCCCCTTGCGTTTAATACTTTGTAGAGCCACCTTTTGCTGCGATTACAGCTGCAAGTCGCTTGGGGTATGTCTCTATCGGTTTTGCACATCGAGAGACTGAAATTCTTGCCCATTCTTCCTTGCAAAACAGCTCAAGCTCAGTGAGGTTGGATGGAGAGCGTTTGAACAGCAGTTTTTTTTAGTTCTTTCCACAGATTCTCGATTGGATTCAGGTCTGGACTTTGACTTGGCCATTCTAACACCTGAACACGTTTATTTGTGAACCATTCCTTTGTAGATTTTGCTGTATGTTTGGGATCATTGTCTTGTTGGAAGATAAATCTCCGTCCCAGTTTCAGGTCTTTTGCAGACTCCAACAGGTTTTCATCCAAAATGGTCCTGTATTTGGCTGCATCCATCTTCCCCTCAATTTTAACCATCTTCCCTGTCCCTGCTGAAGAAAAGCAGGCCCAAACCATGATGCTGCCACCACCATGTTTCACAGTGGGGATGGTGTGTTGAGGGTGATGAGCTGTGTTGCTTTTACGCCAAACATATCGTTTTGCATTGTGGCCAAAAAGTTCGATTTTGGTTTCATCGGACCAGAGCACCTTCTTCCACATGTTTGGTGTGTCTCCCAGGTGGCTTGTGGCAAACTTTAGACAAGACTTTTTATGGATATCTTTGGGAAATGTCTTTCTTCTTGCCACTCTTCCATAAAGGCCAGATTTGTGCAGTGTACGACTGATTGTTGTCCTATGGACAGACTCTCCCACCTCAGCTGTAGTTCTCTGCAGTTCATCCAGAGTGATCATGGGCCTCTTGGCTGCATCTCTGATCAGTCTTCTCCTTGTCTGAGCTGAAAGTTTAGAGGGACAGCCAGGTCTTGGTAGATTTGCAGTGGTCTGATACTCCTCCCATTTCAAAATGATCGCTTGCACAGTGCTCCTTGGGATGTTTAAAGCTTGGGAAATCTTTTTGTATCCAAATCCATCAGTCATTTAGGACAACATTGGATCATTCAGAGATCCTCGCTGAACTTCTGGAGTGAGTTTGCTGCACTGAAAGTGAAGGGGCCGAATAATTTTGCACGCACCACTTTTCAGTTTTTTATTTGCTAAAAAAGTTTAAAATATCCAATAGATTTCGTTTCACTTCACAATTGTGTCGAACTTGTTGGTGATTCTTCACAAAAAATGTAAATTTTATATCTATGTTTGAAGCCTGAAATGTGGCAAAAGGTTGAAAATTTCAAGGGGGCCGAATACTTTCGCAAGGCACTGTAGCTGGATAGCCGCACTCCAAATTATTCAACTTTATTTCAAAAATATAATTAAAATCATAGCATCTAGGCTTGTATTACAGACTAACTGCACAGCCGCTGACTTGTTTCACACCGAACACGGTGCTTAGTCCTAGCTAATGAAACTCAATATTTATAGTATTGACTCCATTCTTCTGTTATTCATTAATGTGTTTTTGTATGACTGCGCAAGCCAATAGCCACTGGATTTCGGCAGGCCATACACTAGTGCAGGGCTTGACAAATCCCAGGTCGACTAGAATTGCGTCCTGGCGCCTGGGCTTTTGTCAGCCCATTCACTGTTGCAGGAATGCACAATTTGTATCGCCTCACATGCAGTTCCGGGCACGTATTTTTTTTTATTTTTTTCTACTTTTATCTCTGCTGCGGGTAAGCAGCAGGGCTCGCTTGTCAGGTGGAAGCATTTGGGCGGCTTCACTGCTGCCCGATTGCTTCCACACACGCAGATAAAGTGCCCACCCCATGCGTGCCCCGTGCTATGTATTCCGGGCTCCGCTTTCCCATCTGCAAGCCCAGAGCCAGCATGGGGGGCGCCACAGGGGAGGAAGGAGAGCAGACATGTGTCCATCTTGTTCTTGACCCGAAAGCAACGTGTATGACGTCACTTTCGTGTCCCCATGGACAGTTTTTTTTCCTGGCCACCGTGGCTGGGAAAGAATGTAATGCAGTGCAATCTGCATTGCATTATATTTAGTGGAGCATAGGGGAGACATATAGGGTGGGGGGGGGGGGGGGGGGGGGGGTTAGGTAAAAAAATGAGTTACACCCAAGCACATACAATCATTTTCAATAGTGCCCATTCACATCAATGCAACTCAATGCACAGGGCGTTTTTGGAAAAGGTTCCTGTACTACTTTGGTGCTTTTCCACCATGATTTTGGCCCCATAGAATATACAAACCTTATCAAAGCGGGACAGTGTGAAGTAGACCTCTCCATCTACAAAAGTGGATCTTCTGGAGAAGGCACTTTTATCCCTTCATGAATTTCTTTGTCTTCATGTTACTAACAACGACCTATATCTTTCATGTACAGTTCATTTTCACTTCTTGCCATCCATGTAATGCAGGTTTGCAGTGGCAAAGAGGGTGGGCTTTAAGGTCTACAAGCCATACATATATGTGTCCATGGACGGCAGATGTTTCTGTGCTGAGAACGCGCTCGCTGTGAGCTCCCAGCACAGAGACCGAGCTGTCAAAGAGAGCTTCCAATCCCTGTGACCGCCAATCAGTGGTCACATGATCTGGGAGACATTTCGGCCACCCGTGGGTAATAGCCCAGTTAAAGGGGACACCGGGGACTGGGTGGGAAGGGGTTAAAAAGGTGTACCGCAAATCAGTACACGTGTACGTTGGCAGGAAAAGGTCTCCTATTCATACTTTTGTCTAATGTGTCCATGAGAACTTATTAAAATAAATTTGTATAAATCCACACCGTATTCAGGTACAGTCCTTTTGTAGACTGAAATAGGTGCTCTCTGCAGGTATAACCTCTAGAGTAGTATGTTTCATGGTCAAATGTAGGACTGGAGAATTGGTTACTTATTTGCTACAGTTGTCCCAGAATTTCTAGGAGAGGTCGGTTGGTTTTGAACTACACCGCTGTATTGGAGTGTGCAGTTGATGTCTCTGATTACTGCCCACATTAACCCATCTTATTCTTTTCTTTCCGCAGGCTCCTCTTGTCTGGTGGGTTACAAGAAGACCCCCCCGCCGGTGCCCCCTCGCACCACCTCCAAACCCTTTATATCTGTGACTGTACAAAGTAGTACAGAGTCTGCCCAGGACTCTTACCTGGATGCCCAGGAGGGGCAGAGTGAAGGCAACAGCCAGTCGGGGCTCAGCACCTCCACTGAGAGTCTTGAGAGTACCCGGGCACCCAGTGTAACCCGTATTGGCCCCCCGACCCCCATCCGGCAAATCCCTCCTGAAGTCCCCCCAAAAAATGCAGCCGTAAAAATTGTCAGAGAAGAGCCTCGTGCCCCAGACCCCCTCCCAAAACGCAAGCTATCCTCCATTGGAATTCAGGTGAGAAAATGATGCATTACCTTAAGAAGAAAAAAAATACTCCTAGAATAGCTGGTATTTTAATATTGATCGTTCGTAACCTGATGTTGGAAATGTTGATGCTTCACTATGTTGTCATTTTTTTATGTGATAAAAAATGTTTTGCTCCCCACATTTAGGCCTCTTTCACACTGGGGCGGTTTTCAGGCGGTACAGCGCTAAAAATAGCGCCTGTACACCACCTGACAAAACCGGCCCCATTCACTCCAGTGTGAAAGCCGGCGGGCTTTCACACTGGAGCGGTACGCTAGCAGGACGGTAAAAAATGTCCTGCTAGCAGCATGTTTGGAGCGGTATAGGAAAGGTGTATTCACCGCTCCTATACCGCTCCTACCCATTGATTTCAATGGGACACCGCGGTAATACCGCCGCAAAGCGCCGCTACAGCGGCGCTTTGCGGGGGATTTTAACCCTTTTTTGGCCGCTCGCGGGGGGTAAAACCGCCACGCAAGCGGCCGAATACCGCGGCTAAAATGACGGTAAAGCAGCGCTAAATATAGCGCTGCTTTACCGTTGCCTGCGGCTCCCGCCCCAGTGTGAAAGGGGCCTTAGATCTTTCCTTTAGTATTGTTAGCCAGTTCTTAAGACGAGGGCCATTCTTGTGAGACAATGCATTCCTCACTTGAACTATTGTTTGCTAATGGTCTTAAGATGCCTGCAGAGTCGCTGGATTGTTTCCAACTGCCGTTCCAATGTTCATTTCCAGGAATTATTTCAGTGTTTCTTTGAGTCTGAACCCTAAAACAAAAATTGTAATATATTGCCGCTTACTGGTCCTTAGATGTGGCGATACAAATTATGTAAGGCTTCTTCCACATGGGGTGGACTTCGCCAGGAGTCTGCTTGCTCAATATGGAATCTGTCCAGGCGGATGGCTGGTCTGTGTCCGCTACGCTCATTCAGAGCAGACCCAGACACGGGCCGTTCTCCTTTATGGGCTGTCGGATGTAAACATCCGTCTATTTATATTGAATCAGATTGTATGTCAGCAGGTATAGAAGGACACATGTCCCTTTACATCCGCAATTCCATAGAGGACAATGGACAGTCTGATCAGGTCTGACCCTAAAAAGTGACAGAAGGACCCGATCAGTCTGCCCCAGTGAAAGGGACCTTTCATACAGGGTTGCTCCATCCAAATCTCATATTTCAGGTTTGGTAGATGCCAAAGAGCTTTTTTTGCTCTCTTATGCTGCGTACACACGGTTGGAATTTTAGCCGGAAAAAGCTCTGATGGTTTTCCCGTCGGAATTCCGACGGAATTTCGCTCAAACTGTCTTGCCTACACACGGTCACACCAAATTCCAACGGTCAATAACACCAGGACATACAACACGTTCGGCACTATAAAAGGGAAGTTTAATGCTTCTGAGCATGTGTCGAATTGTTTCCGAGCATGCGTCAGAATTTTGCGTGTCGGAATTGCATACACACGATCGAAAAATCCAATAGAAAGGTTTTCCGTCTGAAAAATTAAGAACAGGCTCTCAATCCAAAGTCTGTCGGAAATGCCGACAGAAAAAGACCGATGGGCATACACACGGTCGGAAAATCCGATGAAAAGCTCCCATCGGACTGTTTCCACCGGAAATTCCGACCGTGTGTACGCGGCATAAGAGAGCAAAAAAGAGCATTAGGGATACCAATGATGAGATTCTGTAATATTTTGATTTGTATAAGCCCAAGTTCACACTGAGCTGTGGGAATGAAGCCGTGCGAGTTCAGTTGAACTTCACTCCCGCATGTCAGTCCCGATTTCGCCCGCGATTTCAGAGACATCTGTGCGGGTTTCTGCACAGATGTCAATGGAAATTGCACCCCGAAATCGCGGAAAGTGGTAAAAAAACTTTTTAAATCGATGCAGCGGCACACCGATTAGGATTAGGACCGATTTGCCACCGATTTTGACATGTCAAAACGCACCAATGCGAACCAGGGCTAAAGAGACTTTTGTTACTGTCCTTCCCTGTGCTTTCCCCAGGAAATAAGGGAGCATATGCCAACCATGATGCAGTTTTCAGGCTTAGAGGCCAATTTTCTAAACCCGTTATGTGATTAAAATTATATGTGGAACATCACAAAGTGCCTTTTCATATACAGTAGCTCACAAATGTGAGTACACCTCTCACATTTTTGTAAATATTTTATTATATCTATATACTATGTAAAGTAGTGAGCGTATAGCTTGTATAACAGTGTAAATTTGCTGTCCCCCTCAAAATAACTCAACACACAGCCATTAATGTCTAAACTGCTGGCAACAAAAGTTAGTACACCCCTAAGTGAAAATGTTGAAATTGGGCCCAAAGTGTCAATATTTTGTGTGGCCACCATTATTTTCTTTACCCCCTTGGGCATATAGTTCCCCAGAGCTTCACAGGTTGCCACTGGAATCCTCTTCCACTCCTCCATGATGACATCATGGAGCTGGTGGATATTAGAGACCTTGCACTTCTCCACCTTCCATTTTGAGGATGCCCCACAGATGCTCAATAGGGTTTAGGTCTGGAGACATGCTTGGCCAGTCCATCACCTTTACCCTCAGCTTCTTTAGCAAAGCAGTGTTCATCTTGGAGGTGTGTTTAGGGTCGTTATCGAGTTGGAATACTGCCCTGCGGCCCAGTCTCCCAAGGGAAGGGGTCATGGTCTGCTTCAGTATGTCACACTACATGTTGGCATTCATGGTTCCCTCAATGAACTGTAGCTCCCCAGTGCCGGCAGCCCCAGACCATGACACTCCCACCACCATGCTTGACTGTATGCAAGACACACTTGTCTTTGTACTTCTAACCTGGTTGCCACCACACACGCTTAACACCATCTGAACCAAAAAAGTTTATCTTGGTCTCATCATCTTTAGGAAACTGCTTGCGGGCTTTCTTTAGAAGAGGCTTCCTTCTGAGACGACAGCCATGCAGACCAATTTGATGCAGTGTACGGCGTATGCTCTGAGCACTGACAGGCTGACCCCCCCCACCCCTTCAACCTCTGCAGCAATGCTGGCAGCACTCATACATCTATTTTCCACAGACACCCTCTGGCTGTGACGCTGAGCATGTGCACTCAACTGCTTTGGTTAACCATGGCGAGGCCTGTTCTGAGTGGAACCTGTCCTGTTAAACTGCTGTATGGTCTTGGCCACTGTGCTGCAGCTCAGTTTCAGGGTCTTGGCAATCTTCTTATAACCTAGGCCATCTTTATGTAGAGCAACAATTCTTTTTTTCAGATCCTCAGAGAGTTCTTTGCCATGAGGTGCCATGTTGAACTTCCAGTGACCAGTATGAGAGAGTGAGAGCGATAACACCAAATTTAACACACCTGAGACCTTGTAACAGTAAAAAGTGACATTACACCGGGGGGAGGGAAAATGGCTAACTGGGCCCAATTTGGACATTTTCACTTAGGGGTGTACTCACTTTTGTTGCCAGTGGTGTATTTATTAATGGCTGTGTGTTGAGTTATTTTGAGGGGACAGCAAATTTACACTGTTATACAAGCTGTACACTCACTACTTTACATTGTAGACAAGTGTCATTTCTTCAGTGTTGTCACATGAAAAGATAGAATAAAATATTTCAAAAATGTGAGGGGTGTACTCACTTTTGTGAGATGCTGTATACAACACATGCAAAAAGAAAAGTCTCTTGTATTTTAAGCTTTTTCTGATGTTGTCCAAGTCCTCTTTGTTCAATAAACCGACCCTTATCCAAGCATGCAGCCTGGCAGTCAGGAAAGGGAGGGGACCATACCAGGACACATGCCCTACATACTACCCCTACCCATTCACCAAAAAGGCAGTGAAATGTGAAAAAAAAAAAAACAAGAACTGTTTTTTGACAATTTCTTTATTAATAGTATTGTCTTCTCCCGGTGCCGTCCTCTCCGCCGCTGTCTCTTCCCGCTGCCGTCTTCTCCTGCTGTCTCTCCCGGTGCCTATTCTCCCACCGCCGTCTTCTTCCTCGCCACCGCTTACCAGCTAAAAAAATTTAAAAGCCGCTGTTTTTCTGTTACCATCTTCCTCCGTTGTGTTGTCGCATCTGTTATATAGCCACGAGATGATGTCACCTGGAGAGCCCGCCCCCTGTGATGTCACAAGGACGGACTCTCTCCGGGTGACCTCATCGGATAGCAACATCCCATGGCTATATAATGGATGCCAGACGGCAGACAACACAACAGAGGAAAAAAAGGATGTCAGTTTTGTTGGGGTACAGTGACGCACAACTGCGCAATTGTCAGTTAAAGCGGCGCAGTGCCGTATCACAAAAAATTGCCTGGTCATTTAGCAGCCAATTCTTCCGTGGCTGAAGTACCCCCAATTGACAGATATCACCTAGCATACTGGCATTTACCTGTAACAGATTTTTTATCGGAGAAATACTTGGACCCGTTTCACACTGGGGCCCTGGCCGCATTAGCACTAAAGCACCACTCGTTTTAGCAGCGCTTTAGAGTCGCTTTTCGTCCTCTAGCAGGGGCTTTTAACCCCAAAGCGCTTTTCAGGCATTCCAATGGGCAGGGGCCAGCGCTAAATATGGCCCTCCCAAACCACCCCAAAGATGCTGCTTGCAGGACTTTTCGGAACGTCCCGCAAGCATACCGCCTCGATGTGAAAAGTCACACTTGAATGAATGGGAGGCAGTTTTCAGGCACTTGGCAAAGGCTATTTCCAGGGCTAAAGCGCCTGAAAACCGCCCCAGTGTGAAAGGGGTCTTGCAGTACATGTAGTGACTAGGTACTACAAAAGTGCATACACTTCATTGTGGAGCAGTGTAGTATGCCTTGAATTTATTTCAGGTATACTGTATGTAACTTTTAATGATCATTGCAATGATGTATTGTTTAAGGCTGGGTTCACACTTGTGTGATCAGACACCGCATGAGATTCGCACCGCATTGCTGTGCAGATCACATGTGAAGTCTGTGCAATGGGAATTCAGCCATAACTAACTGTGTGGCTGAAATCGCATTGCATTTGCATCAAAATAGTGCAGGACCCTTTTTTTTTTTGTCTACACTGGAATCGGATCACATGGGTGTTCATACCCAATGCGATCCGATTCCTGCACCATTTGACAGCTCGCATATCGATCTGCGAACCGATCTGGGGGGCGTCATTAACTTTACATTGACACCCCCAGCGGTTCGCAGATGTCAGTGTGAAGCAGTGTGCGATTCAGGTGCGATGGGGGAACCGTCACTGAATCGCAGGGTTTCCTGAATCACACCAGTGTGAACCAGGACTAAGACTAGCCTACCCATATATCCCCTCTATACTTGAGATTAGGGCTTAGAATTGTCGTACTTGTAGAATGTTAGTAGTAGTAGTACATTCTGTGTTTTATATATGTGTATATATACCTTTCTCAGTGCAATTTTCTTTACATCAGGTGGATAGTATACAACCAGTGCCTATCCCTGAGCCACCCCCTCCTGCCAGATTTCAGTCCATTGGGGTCCAGGTGGAAGAGGAGTGGAGGTAAGTCTCATTTATAGGACCATGGAATGATTGCACAAAATGGCCTTTCTTCACAAATCTAACACTCCTGGATAAGGGGCTTTATTTTGTAAAGAGTGACAGTTATTTTCAGCTTAGTCTGATGAGCTTTGAAAACTACAGACACATGGCTCATATAAAGATCCTTATCGTTGTGTTTAAAGCTTTGCGAATTGAGCCTAATGACTCTGTAACACAAGTTAACAGACAGCGGCTATATGGTATGTGATTTACTCGGGATTTGTGGATGATCTACAAATGAGTCTTCAAAGGGTGAAAAGATCTTAACCACTTTAAAACTGCGCTGGGATCAGGTGCTTTGCAGCTACTCGCCACCCAGCCCAATTCTGACATTTCTCACATACATGCAAAAATCTAGATTTTTATTTTTGCTAAAAAATTACTTGGAACCCCCAAACATTATTCCATATTTTTTTTTGTTTTTGCTTAGAGACCCTGGAGAATAAAATGGTGTGTTGCAGGTTTTTTTTTTTTTGTTAGATTTTTGCTTAGTGGTCTTTCAAACACAATTTTTTGGGGAAAAAAATACACATTAGGCGAATTTCACACTAGTGTAAATTGGATGCGGGTTTTCTGCATCCAATTCGCATGATAGGAGATTGTGACCAGCTCTCAATGGAGCCGATTCACACGGCTGCGGAGCGGTTTGCACAGGTCCTGTGCGTCTTTGGCTCTGTTTCAGGTCCAAGTTCGGGCAGGATTCGTCCCTGAAACTGAGAACAGCGACTCGCCCGACCCCTGCTTTGAGCCACATCCGTCTGCAGTGTGAACCCAGCCCAAATTTATTTTAGTGAACACAATATGATGCCCAGTTTTTTTGGTAAAATGTAAAAAAAAATGTTACAATGAGTAAATAGATACCAAACACGTCTTGCTTAAAAATTGTGCACACTCATGGGATGGTGACAAATTACTGTAGTTTACAAAAAAAAATTAAAATCTCCATAGGCAGCGCTTTAAAATACTTTACAGGTAACCAGTTTAAAGTTACTCGCTCTGACATTAACGGTGATCCCTAACATGTGTGGTGCGATCATCATTTACATATGCGTGCACAACCTAGATGTGCGATCATCTTTGCACTGGGGTTTATTTTTTTTTTTATTATGAATTTTATTTTTTAAAAAATTATATAACACGCACGCACGCGCGCAATTTTTTTATACACTGTCCCCTTTTTTATTTATTTTCTTTAAACTTTAGTACTATCATAAGGGATGAAAAATATCCCTTGTGATCGTATGGGCCATGACAGGTTCTCTTTATGGAGAGATCTGGGGTCTGTGAGACCCCCATATCTCTTCTCTGGCCTTCAAAGCATCTGATCAAACCGTGGACCCCCTTTCGACTCCTGTAAAAGTTATCCAGCAGCTGTATAGCCGCTCAGATCACTTTTACATTAAAGAAAATTGCTTACTATAACCACCTCAACACGAGGCCATATATATATATATATATATATATATATATATATATATATATATATATATATATATATATATATATATATATATATATATATACTTATACTTATGGCGGTATTGAGGCTGTTAAAGACACTCCTGGCTGCTATACCAGCTGAGAGTGTGTGTGTAGATTTGTAAAGCCTTGTATACTGTGCTTTGCTGTCCCATTGTGGTCATTGCTGGGTGGGGCAGAGGGAACTCGTTGAACATCCATTTGTAATTTGTCACTTCCTGGATGTGTTCCATTAGCTGCAGTGGAGTACATGGGAGACATTCAGGGTCTGGATGACTCCATAAAGAGGACCTGTCACCTATATGCTATCACATAGGGGGCTGTTGGTGATGGCAATAAAGTTAAGTTTAAAAAAAAAAATAGTTTCTTTAAACTTTTAACCCCCCCCCCCCCTTTTTTTTAACACCACCCAAACACCCCCCCCCCCCCCCACATGCTTTAAATACAAAAATGTATGAGTTGAGGCACTTGGGTACCAAAATGGTGATTGCCCTACACATGTTATAGATCACTGTGTACGCTGGAGTGGGATCAATAATCACTCACAGTTAACTATTAAATTGATTACCTGTAGGCTCTTTTAAAGCAGCGCCTAGAGAAATGATAGGGTCTCGCCATTTAACTGGCGCACGCAAACTTAAGCTTGTGTATCTACTTGCCTGGTGTAACCTCATCTTTTTATATTTTATCAAAAAATTGGATCATTTTATTTTGCTTATGTGCCCTAAAATTAAAGTTTTTACCAAAATTTTGTCTTAAACCATTGTGCTAAAATAGCATAAAAAAATTGGAGCTACCATTATTTTATTCTCTAGGCTTAGGGTATCTGCTTTCAGATAATATATAAGGTTTGGGGTTTCTTCTCTTTAGGCCTAAAATGATTTAGAGCAATAAAATAAAAAATAAATAAATTTATTTTTATTGATTTGATATGGGATTTGTACTGCGCCGAATGCGCTCCGTTATTAGGTAAATATAAAATTATATGAAGAGATTTACCATGTTTTAGCTTGCAGTTGTAGCTCTGTGGGAAAAAAATCAGTTTTTATAAACTTTAATCTTTCATTTATTATTATTATTTAGTATTATGATTATTATTATACTTTTTTTTTTTTTTGTGTATGTAAAAGAGATTGGCTTTAAATAATAAAAAATAAATAAAAAATCCGCTTTTAAATACATTCGCCTTGTGGTGTTAGTCTTCAGATCTCACCCTATGTCCCTGTGCAGACCTTTGGGTCATAGGCCTAGGCTCTTCCAGTACTAAGCCCCAAATAGTTCCCAGGGACATGGGGACCCATCTGAAGCCTATTTGGGCACTTTTAGGCCAGAGTAGATATAAATTTCCCCAGAGAAAAATGTATCACTGCCTTCTTCAGCGGGGCTACCCCCCACACTGCAATGGTTAAATGCTTGTCTTTTTCTGTCTAGGGTACCTTTTTAAAAATAAAACACAAGTAACACCGATCAGAGAATGAAAAGAAAGGGAGGTGCCGTCATGGTGGCCTATGTACTGGTTCAAGGTGGATCCTCCTGGAGATGCCATGGGTCCCAGACACGATTGTTGGCTTCTATTCTATCTTGTAGGGGTTCTTCCTTTTTTAATGAGCCATTTTGGATAGTGCTGTTGGGTTAATATTCTAGATTCCTCCCTCTGCAGACGCTCAGATCTTATTTTTATCTCCTGAACAGGAATAGCCGCTCCAGCAGCATGACATCCAAGCAAGAAACGGACTCTGACACCCAGGAGCCCAGCAATTCGTCTGACAAGAGTGTTCCGGACTGCCCGCCACCCCGCCAGCCTACACCAGGCCCTCCAGTTCCCCTTCCTAAAAAGAACCTCTCCTATGGAGATGGTGGGGAAATGGAGGCATCTGCCCTTCCTCCTCCTGACCCCTGGCTGGACTCTGCAGCCTCCCCCCCTTCTTCAGAGCCAGCCCAGACAGGAGCATGCCGCAGGGATGGACATTGGTTCCTGAAGCTCTTGCAGGCTGAGACAGAAAGACTTGAGGGCTGGTGCAAACAGATGCAGAAGGAGACTGGTGACAACAACATTTGTGAAGAAGGTATGTACAATTTCTACTGATCATGTGCGGGTCATTGTCCTCCAGCACAATGGAACGAACGCTGTTTGGAATTCTTCACCTGGGGTTTGCCAGGACAGGGAATGGGGGGGAAAAGCATAATCCATTAATTTTAGTTTTTCATTGATTTTTGGGGATTCCAATATCTGCATGGTCATTATAGGGGTGCAACGGATCAAAAAACTCACGGATCGGATCGATCCTCGGATCAGAGTCACGGATCGGATCATTTTTCGGATCAGCAAATAATAATTGAATTTGCAAAAACCTGTGAAAATTCCACCACCATATAGTCCCCACTGTAATATCCACGTCATCTCCCCCACTGTAATATCCACGTCATCTCCCCCACTGTATTATCCACGTCATCTCCCCCACTGTAATATCCACGTCATCTCCCCCACTGTAATATCCACGTCATCTCCTCCACTGTAATATCCACATCATCTCCCCCACTGTAATATCCACGTCATCTCCCCCCCACTGTAATATCCACGTCATCTCCCCCCCCACTGTAATATCCACGTCATCTCCCCCCCACTGTAATATCCACGTCATCTCCCCCCCACTGTAATATCCACGTCATCTCCCCCCCACTGTAATATCCACGTCATCTCCCCCACTGTAATATCCACGTCATCTCCCCCACTGTAATATCCACGTCATCTCCCCCACTGTAATATCCACGTCATCTCCCCCACTGTAATATCCACGTCATCTCCCCCACTGTAATATCCACGTCATCTCCCCCACTGTAATATCCACGTCATCTCCCCCACTGTAATATCCACGTCATCTCCCCCACTGTAATATCCACGTCATCTCCCCCACTGTAATATATCCACGTCATCTCCCCCACTGTAATATCCACGTCATCTCCCCCACTGTAATATCCTCGTCATCTCCCCCACTGTAATATCCACGTCATCTCCCCCCCACTGTAATATCCACGTCATCTCCCCCCCACTGTAATATCCACGTCATCTCCCCCCCACTGTAATATCCA
Source organism: Lithobates sylvaticus (assembly GCA_028564925.1). NCBI lineage: Eukaryota > Metazoa > Chordata > Amphibia > Anura > Ranidae > Lithobates > Lithobates sylvaticus. Next base: position 162,437,057 of record CM053037.1, read on the forward strand.
CGTCATCTCCCCCCACTGTAATATCCACGTCATCTCCCCCCCACTGTAATATCCACGTCATCTCCCCCCCACTGTAATATCCACGTCATCTCCCCCCCACTGTAATATCCACGTCATCTCCCCCCCACTGTAATATCCACGTCATCTCCCCCCCACTGTAATATCCACGTCATCTCCCCCCCACTGTAATATCCACGTCATCTCCCCCCCACTGTAATATCCACGTCATCTCCCCCCCACTGTAATATCCACGTCATCTCCCCCCCACTGTAATATCCACGTCATCTCCCCCCACTGTAATATCCACGTCATCTCCCCCCCACTGTAATATCCACGTCATCTCCCCCCCACTGTAATATCCACGTCATCTCCCCCCCACTGTAATATCCACGTCATCTCCCCCCCACTGTAATATCCACGTCATCTCCCCCCCACTGTAATATCCACGTCATCTCCCCCCCACTGTAATATCCACGTCATCTCCCCCCCACTGTAATATCCACGTCATCCCCCCCACTGTAATATCCACGTCATCTCCCCCCCACTGTAATATCCACGTCATCTCCCCCCCACTGTAATATCCACGTCATCTCCCCCCCACTGTAATATCCACGTCATCTCCCCCCCTCTGTAATATCCACGTCATCTCCCCCACTGTAATATCCACGTCATCTCCCCCACTGTAATATCCACGTCATCTCCCCCACTGTAATATTGTCTGAGTATGGCCGAGTATTGACAGAGTATTGTCTGGGTAATGCAGAGTTTGTTTACAAGTGATCGCTCCGTCATTTGACGGAGCGATCACATTGTAAACAGCGGCCGGGTGTACCAAGATGGCCGTCGCTCCGGAGCTAGGCTGAAGCCGCGGCCTTTCCTAAGGCCGAGGCTGCGGATCGCGGGGTGTGCCGATCCGAACAGGGTGACCCGTTCGGATCACGGATCGGCGACGATCCGTTGCACCCCTAATGGTCAACTCCACCCAAAATTGCTATTTCAGTCCATTTTTGCTGCCATGCACAACCCAAATCTCATTTGTGGGATTACAAAAATGTAAAGTAGGCGTTATCACAAATTTGCTGCAAAGGTGGAAATTCACTTTAAGCATCTAAAAGTCTAGGAATAATCATCACCCCCCCCCCCCCTCTACCTTCTTTTCTCCCTCATCTATCCTGTGGCAGTGCTGCTGGCTCTGGATAGAATGCATATGGAGAAAAGCATTGTGGGCTACAGAAAACGTGAAAACTTGTCCTCCGCCACCAAGATGCCGACTTCAGGATCTGTGCAGAGTTCTGGTAAAGGCAGCGAGCCAAATAAATGAGCAGGAAATTGCTGATAAAAAATATGCCATGGTTGCAAGTAAAGGGAAATTTTTGGAAGTCGTAGAAATTTATGGTTGGTATATTGGAATGAATAGCCAACATTCAGTTACATGGGTACAAGGAAAGTGCCTTTGTTATAGCATTCCTTAGCAAGACAAGATTTTCCTTGGAATTTTTAACAATATATTGAAATATTTTATTTATTTATTATTTTTTTTACACACAATCAGAAAATCGGATGACATAAATCGCTTTCGGAGCAATCGTACGATAATCTGATCTAATCTTTTGAGAGCCGATCACGACAGTTCATGCAACATTTTCCGAAAGGACAAGCACGCAAATTATATTATATATGTTAAGTAATTACAACGTTATTGCTGAAAAGCAGGCCCATTGCAGAAGTTTAAAAAAAAAAAAAAGTTATGCTATCATTTGTCCCATTTAAAACTACACTAAAATTAAGATTTTGGTACAATGCATTGTAAAGTTATTTAAAAATAAAAAAAGTTTTTTTTTTTTTTTTTTACAAATTTGTTAGCTTTGTTAAATAAAAAAAAAAGTATAAATATTAATGGTTGGAAAATTTGAAGAATAAAATTGACAAGATAATAATAGTTAAAGTGGATATAAACCCATTTTTAACACTTGTACCTACAGGTAAGTACACTGCAGCTGGTAAACAGACGTTTAGGAGCAGTTGGACATTTGGAGCAGTTGGACTATTCCTGAACTCTCCTCTGTTATCTTATCAGTACATGTACACACGGTCGTTTATAGTAGTTTCTAGGCAGTTGAGTTTAGAGGCCTTTTTTGGAAAGCAAAAGTTCAGACGCTAAGTTTTTAGAGGCATTTCAAGCGCAAAATGCTTTTAAACGCGGTAACTCGCGTTTAGCCGCGTTTCGTTTACAGGCATTTTTTTATTTTTGGCTATTTTGAAGAAAAAAATTTTATACTTTTTTTTTTTTTCTTAAACGCTTCTAAACACAAACGCAAACGCGGCATGTAAATGTGGCATCGCAGACGTGGGTTACTATGTGTCAAGTTAAATCTTTCAGGAGAGGTTGTAAAAACGTCCCGTGTACATTAAGTCTTATGCCCCTGTCGGAATTTCTGTCCACAAATGTTTGAGAGCAGGTTCTTAAATTTTTCTTGTGTGTACACAAGTCCATCGCACAAAAGTTCACGCATGCTCGGAATCAAGCAGAAGGAGCCACACTGGCTATTGAACTTCCTTTTCCTCGGCTCGTCGTACATTTTGTACGTCACCGCGTTCTCACCTTCGTAATTGTTGGCCAACATTTGTGTGACCGTTGTGTATGCAAGACAAGATGGAGCCAACATCCTTCGTGAAAAAAAATCCACTGTTTTGTTGTCGGAAAATCCGATCGTGTGTACAGGGCATAAGCCTATAATGAGGCTTACCTGTAGGTACTATGAATATCTCCTAAACCGTCACGGTTTAGGAGATATTCACACTTTATGCAGCCGGTGATGTCAATGGCGCATGCGCTGTGAAGGGACGGTATACCCCTGCCATCCCTTCAGAGCTTGGTGCCATGGTCCGTGACTTCCCGTGCGTATGCGTGGAAGGGACGTCGGCATGGCCAGACGGCCAGAGTACGCAAAGCCAAAAGGAAGACAGGGTAAAGATGGAAGCTTCTGTCAGAGCTCACAGCGTGGTGGTGCAGGGCTTTGTTCTAAGGTAAGTGTTTCATAATGTGCTAGTATGGGACGTATACTAGCACATTATGCCTTTACTTTGCAGGGTTCAAAAAAATAAATAAACTTTGGTGTGGTTTACTTTTAAGGGGTCATTTTGGGCTGATTAGGGTAAACTAAGGGTTAATTACTAAAATAAAGTTTAAAGTTTTGTTTTAACTTGTCAGGTTGCTTTACCTGACATCTTATGGAGATTGAAGTTCATTACTTTGATCTGCAGTTATATGAAACAAAGTAGATGCAATAAATTACAAAAATATTCCATTGTGTCCATCTCACCTCTGTATGGTGTTTATAAACACAGTTTGTCTTTATGTATTTAGTTTATTTCAAATTTTAGGCCTCATTCTCACGAGGCGGATCCGCTTCCACGGAGTCCGCCTCTGTCCGCCAGCTCAGCGGGAGATCTCTCCGCTGAGCCGGCGGATGACAGGTCCCTCTCTGCTCACCGAGCGGGGAGGGGCTTGTCGCGCGCCGCTGGTTTCTCTGGAGCGATCAGATGAAAACGGACAGCGTGTCCGTTTTCATCAGATCTCACCCGATCCGATCCGCCAGCGACTAATGCGAATGTAGGGCCATCCGTCTGCTTTTAGCGGATTGGACCGGGTCGGATGTCAGCGGACATGTCACCGATAACATCCATCGCTCCGTAGACTAACATGGAGTGCCCGTCTGACAGTGTGAAAGGGGCCTTACAGCAGCAGCTATTATAACTACTGCATTTACACAGCCCCTCCTCCCTCCTAGCTATCATTTTGATAGTGGGGAATTTCCAACAGATGTGGGGGGGGGGGGGGGGGGGGGGGGGGGGGGGAGTGGAAATGGGGTAGAAGGACGGCGGTGTATTACACAATATGTGTATATAGAGTGTATAGATATAGATATATAGAGATAGATATATATATATATATATATATATATATATATATATATATATATATATATATATATATATATATATATATATATATATATATATATATATAATATTTTTTGGGTGTGTACTGTCCACAGCTGGTTAATTGTACTCTTTTGTTGCGATCATCTTTTTCTTGCTAATCTAAAATCCATACACATTTCCAACAATAAAGAAAAGCAATTACAGTAACTAATGGACACCAGATTGGTAACCACCCTATTTTGTATTCTGCTTGTCATTATTATTTATAGAATGCGACACAATGTTCTGGGCTATTACAAATGACTAGAAACAAAAATAAACTGGCTAAATTATTCACCAACTGGTCCATCCTGCGCTGCACATTCGTCATTCTGTTTTGTACCAAATGAGTGGAAGTGCTGAGAAATGGAGAAATAAGTTTACTGGTAAAACTTCTGGAGGCAGTTGTTCTGTAGGAAACGCACATAAAAGCAACCAATTACTTTCTGATCTGCTGCTTTAAAGTGTATGTAAAGCCATCTCATTCTTTCTAAACTTCTGTAATATTGGTTCTCTAGAAGGATATAGATGCCTCCTGCATGTATACTTATCTGTCAATGTCTCCCCTCTGTCTGCTATGAGACCCAAAAAACTGCAGATTCTGTGGGTGGGTCTGTTTTCCAGGGCTCAGTGGGTGGAGTCGTGATGTCAGTAGACTCCCCGCCCACCTCTACACTCCCCTTATCAACATGCATTTTCTCCTGTGTATTTCTTACACTGAACTTCTGCTATGATCTCTAACATCCAGTCAAAACCCAGAAAAGTCACCACATGACTTCAGCATGCCAAATCATGCTGAGGTGTGGAACAGCCAATCCTTGCAGAGCTGCTGAAGAAAGGAGTGGGAGGGAATTAAAAAAATAATGCATGTCTTAGGTGCACGAGATATGTAAATCACCTGTCAATCACAGCAAAGGGGGAAGAACGGACAAAGTTTTCAGTTTGTCCATTTTATTTCACTGAAAAAAGATATGAGGATTGTTCAGAGCTGGAATAACTCTTTGTGGCAAGACTGGGCACAGCTGATCTGAAATCCCATCCTCTATATTGTGCCAGACAAAAAAAAATAAAAAAAATTTGGGTTTACATCCACTTTAAAGTAGCCCAAGAACAAAAATGTAAAACATTGCAAGTTACCGGTCCCAAGTTGTGTTTGCAGCTTTAGTTTTCTTTTTCTTTATAAGGCCAAGTACATATTCTGAAGGTACATAAAATGCCAGTTGACCCTTTTAGAATTCCAGTGTTCTTGTGAAAACCCTAAACTGAAATCTCAAAAAATCTCCTACATAGTTGCAACTAATTTCTATGATATACAAAGCAACCCAACCCCTCTGTAATGAAGACGAGGAGAAGGGAAGGCATTTGTAGTCCAAAACAGGAGAGACCGAATCACCAGTGGCGGCTGGTGCTCAATTTTCTTTGGGCGGGCAGCCCCCAGCCAGCCAGCTGCCAACCACCCCCTCCATCGCTCGATCGATCACTGTTTTCCCCACACCATCCCCCCCTCTCCATCTCTCGATCGATCGCCACTTCGCTCCCGTTGCCCGCTAGGCGCCCTGACAGCACTGCCCTTACCCTATCCAGGTCGGGGCTTTCCCCGGCGAGTCTCGGCGGTCGCTTCTCCTCCCGGGCCAATCCCGACTTAGGGCTCCTGGCCAAGCGGGTCTCAGGACCTGCTTCCTGATTGGCTGGGAGGAGAAACACTAATGCCGTGTACACACGGTCAGACTTTCAGACGGCAAATGTGCGATCGGAGCTTGTTGGCAGAAATTCCAACCGTGTGTAGGCTCCATCGGAATTTCCGTCACACAAAATTTGAGATCTTGTTCTCAAATTTTCCGACAACATAATCCGTTCTCGTAAATTCCGATCGTGTGTACACAATTCCGACACACAAGTGCCACGCATGCTCGGAATCAAGCAGAAGAGCAGCACTGGCTATTGAACTTCATTTTTCTCAGCTTGTCGTACATGTTGTACGTCTCCGTGTTCTTGACGTTCGAAATTTCCGACCAACTTTGTGTAACCGTGTGTATGCAAGACAAGTTTGAGCCAACATGCGTCGGAAAAAAATCCCATGGATTTTGTTATTGGAAAATCCTATTGTGTGTACAGGGCATAACTGAGACTTTGTAGGAACCAATGACACTAATACAGTGATCAGTGCTAAAAAAAATATACACTGTCACTGTACTAATCCACTGGCTGGGAAAGAGTTAAACATTCAGGGCGATCAAAGGGTTAACTGTGTGCCTAGTCAGTGTTTTACTGTACTATGTGTGCTGCTTTTACTCAGGGAAGTGATGGATTTTATTCCCTGCTTTGCAGGGACACAAACTCCATCTCTTCCCCCCTCTGTCAGAACGAAGGTCTTCCTTGCTTACATAGGCAGATCTCGGTTCTGTGTCTCTACCTGACGATCGGCAGGTGGTGGCGGCAGACATCCAGTGCTTGGCACCAGCAAGTGAGTGAGTAATTGCAGCAGAAGTGGCCCCCCGGCGTGCGCTCCCCCTAGGTGTAAGTGCAGAATCCTGTATCTATATGTGATTCTGTGCAGGAGGACCGCCCTGTACATGTAAATCTTATATAGGGCGGTCCTTAAAGTGGAGTGCCCCCTAAAAAAAAAAAAAAAAATATTAATAGTCAGCAGCTACAAATACTGCAGCTGCTGACTTTTAATAATCGTAAAAGTGAAGCCACAGCCGGGTGCCCACAGTAAGAATGCTGGCGCCGAGAGCGGAGCGGGGAACGAGGGGGGCTTCGTTCCTCCGCATCGCTGGACCCCAGGACAGGTAAGTGTCCGATTATTAAAAGTCAGCAGCTGCAGTATTTGTAGCTGCTGACTATTAAATTTTTTATATTTTTTTTAGGGGGCACCCACTGCGCATGCGCGAGCGGCGCCGATTGCCGTGATACGCCGCGCAGTCATCTGGGACAGGTGACAGGTCCCAGATGACTGTGCGGCGCCGAGGGGAAGTGATGTCAGTGCCCAGGCACTGAAGGAGGCAGACTACGAGGGACCCCCTAGCAACAGGCATTTCGAGCTGAGTACATTTTTTTTTTTTTTTTATGATTTTTAAGCAATTTTTTTTTTAAAAAATATTTTTTTTTTGGTGGAAACACCACTTTAACTGGTTAAATGAAGTCTGCAAGATCGTTTATTTAAGGTAGATGTAAACTCTGTTTTTAACATCTCATCTAAACTTTACACGTCGGTGTAATTTCAGTTGTCATTTTCAATATTTTTTTATTTTTAGATCTGCAGCTATTTAAAAGAATACTTGACATTCCTGGCATGAAGGGTAGCAAAGCTCTGTCCCTGTCTCCCTAATTTTGCACCTGCATTGTCATATAGGCTCGCAGTGGACAATATAAGTGGCCGTGCCAACACTCAGTACACAGGCGTGGTGAAATCGGGAACCCCTCCCTGAGATATCCCATGCAACCATCATGTAGGGAGGAAGTGGCTGCAAAGAGATTGCAGGGGATTGGCAGTGTTGGTAGGCAACAAAGGAATGATGACAGTATTTTAGTAACAAAAAGACACGACAGCTGTTAATGATACATGCTGCTTTGGCAAACAAACTGTCATTTAATTATGGGTTGCATGTTCTTTAAGCCTCTGAGATATTTCCAAACACGTCCACACCCTTCAGTGGCCTCCACTTGACAGAGGAAAATCTCGGTCTGTCACTAGGGACCAATTAGAGTATTCTCCTGGGTACGGGATCACTGTAGAAACCAGTTGTAACTATGGTTCAGTATGATGTCTGTATAATCCTTATGAAGTTACAGCTCTGCTAGTGTAGATCACAGGGGGGTATACTGTAATCTTTTCCGGATAGCAGCTGCAGCGACTCCCTATAGCAGTGATGGCGAACCTTGGCGCCCCAGATGTTTTGGAACTACATTTCCCATGATGCTCTTGCACTCTGCAATGTAGAGGATCATCATGGGAAATGTAGTTCCAAAACATCTGGGGTGCCAAGGTTTATAATCACTGCCCTATAGTGATGTAATGATATACACCATATATTATTTTAATAAGGATTTACAAGTATTTTATTCCTTATTAATCAAAATTTTCTCATAATTTAATTTACCTCTCTTCCCAATTGTGGCCATAAATAGTTTGTTAATTTTTTTTTTTTAATTATTATTTTTATTTTATTTTTTATTATTATTATTTTTTTCACTTCTGTTTACCGTTACCTTTGCAATGTTCTTCTTCTTTTTTTTTTTTTTTTTTTTTTTTTTTTTTTTTACATTCATTTGTAGTGTTGTGTTCCAAAATACAAAAAAAAAAAAGATATTTTAGGGCTCATTCACACAGGCTTCAAAAAATGCCTTGTACGATGTGTATGGTTTTATACACATCTGTATAAAAGTCATTCACACAGCTGCACCCAGCAACATAATGTTGACCTGCGTTCAGCAAAAAAGGAAAGTATGTATGCTTGTAAACCTTTTGATTGCGGCCAAGAGTAGCGGCAGCGATGTAATCTTTAATAATGTGTGCCCTGGTGGTGCTGCCACCACTGATCGCACACTACTGATGTTTATATGTCAGCCATGAATGAGTCGTTCTTGCAGCGCATGCACAGAATGACCTCATCCTTCAGAACCACCCAAGGTCATTCTGCGCACGCACCACCACCGTATGAATGACCCATTCAGGGCCAATGTGAACATTAAAAGAGAAGTATGTTTTTTATTTTTTTGTTTTTTAGAATCCTACGTACCTAGGGGCATGAAGCATCGGTCCCCCGCCGGCTCTAAGACTGAGAACCGAGCGATTAAACGCCAGCAATCGCTCAGTTCTCAGGGCTCCCTGAGCAGAGAGCTGGTGACTATCAGTCACCGCTGTCTTCCCCTCGCTCGCTGGAGCCAGAGGCTGTGGAAGGGATGGGAGCTGTCTCCGTCAGAGACTACCTAGATCGGAGTTGTGGTGTGTCAGACTGACACACCGCAACAATGATTGTGTCGTTATGCCAGCCCCCGGGGCGCGCAGCTGCTTGTTATACTGAAAGACGTCATATGCCGTCCGGTCAGGATAATGCAACCACTTTGCCGATGTAATTTTGCTATATGGCGGGCAGCAAGTGGTTAAAGAGTAACTCCACTTTTGTTGCAAAAAAAACATTCCCCTCTGGGTGATCTATGTACATTGCAAGGATTTTAACAAACTTTATTGCAGATATGCTGAGTGAATCTTTATAGGAGTGGTTTTAGAATTCTCAATCAGCTGCTGCACCTGCAGGGCTACAATAAGGGAGTTTGCAGGGTCTGCAATCTGCATCCCTTTAGACGTGATTTCCCATTGGGAGTATCTCAGCAAAAAATTGCATTTTTCGTTGCAGGGGATGCCAAAAATCTGCCTTGTATCTTAAAGCTCTGCGCAAACTGTTGCCATTATATAAATCCTGTATAATAATAATAATAATACAGACTTCTGGAAAAAAAATCAGTGAGCCAAACAGGAAATTGCCAACTGTGTACAGATTAATGCCTCTAGGTAGCCATATTGCATTGCATTTTACAGAAAATTACAGCAGCTGCAGATTGAAAAGGAAAGGTAATGAATAACATTCTACTACAATATGACTTGTGTCGCAATTGTATATGCTGCAGTATTTTTTTATTTATTTTTTTGCAAATTTTTTTTTTTCATGAAAATGGAGTAACATTTTAAGCTTACACAGCAGAGAAGATTTTCTTTTCCACTAAAAGGTGCTAATTGGGCGCAACTTTTATTTTAGAACACTGAAATCCATGCTAATGCAGAGATAGCCCAAGTAGTTAAAGTGGGAGTAAACCCACCTGTCGTTTTCAGCCAAGGAAGCTGCCATCTTGTCCTCTGTTTAATCTACAACTGCCATGATGCTGCACATGTGATCAGTTAAGACACAAGCCATTGGATGGTTTGACAGTTTGGTTGAGAGCACAACCAATGGGAGTGTCACATTTCCGTCATGTGCCAGAAATGTACCTGTTGTATGGATGGGGTTACTTCCACTTTAAATCTCTAAGTAGATGTATTCGCCAATGCAGCCCTGGCCTTGGGTCATTTGGGCTGTATGCTAATCGAATGCTTCAAGGAATCATTTGCCAGCAGCCCACATGGAAAGACCAGATGAATTATTTCGGAAATGTTTACAGTTTGTTCATACTAACTTCTGCCTCTTACTTGCAGTGATCGGGAAGCTTCTCAGTGCTGTCGGCAGTGCACAGCTTCTGATGTCACAGAAATTCCAGCAGTTCCGTGGCCTGTGTGAGCAAAACCTGGTAAGAGATCCATGAACTGGAAAACAAATCTTAAGTAATGTTCATCCCTCACATATACAGTATTGCAGTTCTTTCACTTTTTTAGCATCTATTAAGTGATGTATTAGTCCTAAAAAGTTCTTCTTCTTTCTTCTTTCTTCTTTCTTCTTTCTTCTTTCTTCTTTCTTCTTTCTTCTTTCTTCTTTCTTCTTTCTTCTTTCTTCTTTTTCTTTCTTCTTTTTTCTTTTTCTTTCTTTTTTTCTTTTTCTTCCTTTTTTTTCTTCTTGTTCTTCCTTTTTTTCTTCTTCTTGTTCTTCCTTTTTTTCTTCTTGTTCTTCCTTTTTTTCTTCTTGTTCTTCCTTTTTTTCTTCTTCTTGTTCTTCCTTTTTTCTTCTTGTTCTTCCTTTTTTTTCTTCTTGTTCTTCCTTTTTTTCTTCTTCTTCCTTTTTTTCTTCTTTCTTCTTTTTTTTCTCTTCTGCAGTTCAGTAAACACTTACGGGTCTTGTGCTTCCCCCAGCCTGTCACTAGACAGTGATAGAATAGCAGACTAATGCCGCGTACACACGAGAGGATTTTCCATTGGAAAAATCTTGGATGGTTTTTCTGACGGAATTCCGCTCGAGCTTGGCTTGCATACACACGGTCACACAAACGTTCTCTGAACTTTCGACCGCCAAGAACGCGGTGATGTACAACACTACGACGAGCCGAGAAAATGAAGTTCAATGCTTCCGAGCATACATTGAATTGTTTCCGAGCATGCGTAGGAATTTTGCATGTCGGAATTTCCGATCTCAATTTTTTGGTCGGAAAAAGTTCCGAACATGCTCTCAATCTTTTGCTGGCCGAAATTCCGCCAGCAAAAGTCCGATGGAGCATACACATGGTCGCATTTTCCGACCAAAAGCTCTTATCTGACTTTTGCTGGCGGAATTTACGATCATATGTACGGGCCATAAGTCTCCGTCACTTTGCTTTCTCCTTCTGTCAATATTCTCCTGACCTGATTGGCTCCTTGTGCTGCTTTACTCTTTCTCTGTCTGTGCCCGCTTTACAGGGACTGAAAAGGGCCTGTTGTCAGGTTAAATTCAGATACTTACACTAATGCAATAAAAATGTTTTGTTTTCAAGAAATACCTTTCTCAAGACCCATTGACGTCACCACTGGGTCTTTCTCCTGGTCTTTGCTTTGTGTTTAGTGTGAGGAGTCGGCAGGCTCCAATAAACATTACAGCACCCTGTCCTTCTTTCAAGAACCCAAGAGTTATAGTAAAAAAAAAAAAAAAACATTCTCAGCATCTTTAACGTGCATGCTCCTCCCTGCTTTAGCTGTGCAATCAGGTGATTGGTTGCTTGCTCAAACAACTGATCAGCCGATTGCACAGCTATGGTCTGCACCTCCCAGTGAGCTTGCATGCAAGGGATTTATACCAATATAATGCTGCGCTATCCAAATGTAATCAAATCATGATCATACTAAATCCTAATATTACTGAATGCAGTTAAATATTGGTGGTGAGAAATTCCATTCCTATGTAAAAAATATAGTGAACATAATAATGAAATCTTATGCGATTAAAATTGCGATCATAAACAATTTAAAAATTGCAATCCTATGCGATACTCCCAATGTCAACCTGTGTATCGCATAGGATTGCAATTTTTAATTGTTTTATGATCGCAATTTTATTATGTTCACTAGATATTTTACATAGGAATGGAATATCTCACCACCAATATTTAATGGCAGTCAGTAATATTAGGATTTAGTACGATTATCATTTGATTACATTTGGATAGAGCAGCATTATATTGGTATAAATTCTTATTTTGGCACGAGCAAATGAGACGTGGTCATTGCTAGCAGCTGTCCTTTAATCATCTCTAAGGCCCCTTTCACACTAAAGCGTTTTTCAGGCGCCTGAAAAAAGTGGGTCCTTTCACTCCAGTGTGAAAGCCGGGGCTGGGGCGGTGCACTAGCAGGACGGTAAAAAAAGTCCTGCTAGCAGCATCTTTGGAGCGGTGAAGGAGCGGTGTATTCACCGCTCCCAAACTGCTCCTACCCATTGAAATCAATGGGGCAGCGCGGCTATACCGCCGGCAAAGCGGCGCTTTGCGAGCGCTTTTAACCCTTTTTCGGCCGCTAGCAGGGGTTAAAACCGCACCGCTAGCGGCCGAATACAGCTGCTAAAATGACGGTAAAGCAGCGCTAAATATAGTGCTGCTTTACCGCCGACGCCCGCACCGCCCCAGTGTGAAAGGGGCCTAATTATCATTTGAATTTTCACATGGTAGCTCGCAAGAGTTTGTTTGTTTTTAGAATGTTTAAAGGGATCCCCTATTACACTGGGGCCGCACCCGTGTTCGCAGTAAATCGCCGCCCGTTTTAGCGGCACTTTTTGCCCGCTAGCGGGGTGCTTTTAACCCCAAAGATAGGGTTAAAAACTCCTGTGTCGCGGCACTTCTGAAGTACTTTTCAGGTGCTTCAGAAGCGCTGCCCATTCATGCCAATGGGCAGGGCGTTTGACAGCACTAAATACAGAGCTCTCAACCTTTTTGGATGGTTTAACTTTTTCGATTCTTTTGGAACCAAGTATGATACAAACTAGTGATTTTGATTTTCCATCTTGCCAGTAAGCTGTTCAAATTTTATATTTCATATTTCCATTTGCTTTTTGTCATAAGTAGTGATGGGATCAAATCCCAACTGCTTGATTTTGGTTTAAAAGATGGCTGAAAGTCGCAGGAACCATCAGAAGGATAAGCTTTGAGCTGCTATGGGTGGCAGCGAGATTATGGGATTTGTAGGAAGCTGTGGATGAAGTTCCGGGAGAAAAGCTTATAGTCACTTAGAGGATTTACATTTTTAATAGCTGAATATTATGTGGATCAGGGCTGAGTTTTGCATGGACAGCGGACGTGCTGGCTTTGTTTGAGGAAGTCTGTGAGTTTTGTATTGTTTTATGGGACTAGAGGAGGAAGGAGGCCACAAGTCTGGGAGTTTCAGTTGTCCAGTGAAGTTTAATTCATTCTTACTTTGTTGTGGAGGCTGATGGTAGAATATATCTGTTTTATATTTCTCTGTAGTAAGAGTATTGCTTTAACATGGTAAACTGGTCACATAAACTACCACCCATTCCCTAGGGGGGACTTAATAAATCCGGAGAGTGCAAAACCTGGCGCAGCTCTGCATAGAAACCAATCCGCATCCAGATTTTATTGTTAAAGCTGGGAGGGCGGTTGGGGACCCCTTTCCGCCACCCGTAGAAGTGATCGAGTGGCTATTTAGCCACTCAAATCACTTCTGCTACTAAGAGAATCCCCAGCTGAAAATATTTATACCGGGATGATGCCTACAGGTGCGGGCATCATCCCGGCACAACCACTGCATACATTTAGGCTCGGTTCACACTACCGCGACTTGGGATCGACTTGTCAGCCCTCAAGTCGTCCCAAGTCGCTTGACATTAGGAATTACATTATAATCAATGAGAGCCATCTTAATGTATACTACTGAAGTCGCTCCGACTTCAGAAAAGGTTCATGCCGGTTCACACTGGGGCAACACGACTTACAGCGCGACTCAGCAAGGCAACTTGGAAGCAACTTCAACGTGACTTTGAGTTATTTACAACACAACTTCAAGTCGCCCCCAGGCCAGGCGACTTTGGCTGTGGCCAATCACAGAATAATCAGCTCTCTGGGAGGGTGGGGTTTGCCTGAGTAAACAAATTTTATTTTCCTGTAAAGTCGCTTCAACATAGATGGAGATCCGACTTGGAGGCGACTTCCATTGAATTCTATGGGTACAAGTCACCTAGAAGTCGCCTTGAAGTAGTACAGGAACCTTTTCTGAAGTCGGAGCGACTTCAGTAGTATACATTAAGACGGCTCTCATTGATTATAATGTAATTCCTAATGTCAAGCGACTTGGGGCGACTTGAGGTCTGACAAGTCGGATCCCAAGTCGCGGTAGTGTGAACCGAGCCTTCTACTTCAAGGCGACTTCTAGGTGACTTGTACCCATAGAATTCAATGGAAGTCGCCTCCAAGTCGGATCTCCATCTATATTGAAGCGACTTTACAAGAAAAGAAATTTGTTTACTCAGGCAAACCCCTCCCTCCCAGAGAGCTGATTATTCTGTGATTGGCCACAGCCAAAGTCGCCTGGCCTGGGGGCGACTTGAAGTTGTGTTGTAAATAACTCAAAGTCACGTTGAAGTTGCTTCCAAGTTGCCTTGCTAAGTCGCGCTGTAAGTCGTGTTGCCCCAGTGTGAACCGGCACAAACCTTCATCAAAGATAGAGAGCCTGGGACATCTGCTGCTGATTACTCTCTTTTGAACACTCACAATGCTCTGCAAATCTGGTGACACGGGTGCACCCTGTGCTGTTCTTGTAAAACAATTTTTTAATTTTTTTTATTGTTCTTTTTTATTATTTCCGCCACCCACAGAAGTGATCGAGTGGCTATTTAGGCACTCAAATCACTTCTGCTACAAAGGGAATCCCCAGCTGAAAATATTTATACCGGGATGATGCCTACAGGTGCGGGCATCATCCTGGCATAACCACTGCAACCCGAGGACGTCCTACAGATGGCAAGTAGTTAAATTAATAATTTTCTGGACTTTTTTATTTTTTATTTTTTTTTCAATATTTTCCACTGATCATTTGCGTCGGCCGTTATCGGCACCTTTTTTTTATCGCCAATAACCCTATTTTCTACAGCCTATATATATATATATATATATATATATATATATATATATATATATATATATATATATATATATATATATAATATATCTCCCTATTTTTTAAGGTTGCTTTTACTAAAGGCAAATAGGCAAGAGAATTTTTCTGCAGAATTAAATTATCCAATTATTTGGAAACACAAATCCATATTTATTTATTTTTAATGTTCATTTTCCTTGCTTGTGATTTGGGTATTTTTTGCAAAGTGAATTTCTACAACATTTTCTAAGCAAAGAGAAAATTCCTTTGCAAGGTATTGTTTGCCTTTAGTAAATCAACCCCATTGTTTTCGGTCTTGTGACTTGCTATATCAGGTTTAAGTTTCGACGTGTCAGGCAAGTATTGTACTTCTTCCAAGCTAAGGTAATACATAATCCATCTGATTTTCATAAATTGAGAGTGTAATGCAAATCCAAAAGATTTTGAATCCTCTACTGAACAGCGCATGTTACGGGTAAAAGACAGGCTGTCCGGTAAGACAGAAAATTCTGCTGTTCAGTAATGATGCCGCCTACAGAGACATGATCTGCGGGGCTGTGTGAAGCATTTCTAAATGGTTTGGGATAATTGGAGCTGATGTTTGATGATAAAATGTGTCTAAACCCAAATACAAATGTAACCTATTGCAGCTTAGGCCCCATTTCACACTTGTGTGACTTGGGACTGCAAAGTCGCATGACAAGTCGCACTCCATGATTTCCAATGAGTACCCTTCTTATCTGTGCGACTCCAAGTTAGTCCCTGTACTACTTTGGTCCGAGTTACACAGACATTCCCTGAAATCGCGGCCAGGAAAGTGCGATAAAACCCCCCCCCCCCGCCAGAACACTCTGGTCAGAGCTCTCTGCCATTGGCTGAGAGCACTGATCGGGAGGCGGTCGGCTGCTGGTTTTCCAGCATGCTCGTCCGAACGGAAGCGGGTGAAACAGACGGCTTCTGTCGGACCGGCTGCCATGCACACAGGCCGAATGTCAGGCAGTTTTTATTGAACCAGTCGATGTCGTGTCGCCAGATATTCAGACCATGTGCTCTAGGCTTAAAGTACAGTAACATGTCAGTGCATAGCTGTATGTGCATTGCAGTGCTCTTTATTGTGAATAGGTAATTCAATGCATGTTAACATAAATGCAGCACAAACACATACATTTATCCTTCATCAAAGATAGAGAGCCTGGGACATCTGCTGCTGATTACTCTCTTTTGAACACTCGTAATTCTCTGCAAATCTGGTGACACGGGTGCACCCTGTGCTGTTCTTGTAAAACAATTTATTTTTATTATTTTTTTATTTTTATAAGGAATAAAAATTGACAGGGGTGCTTACACTGATCAGCTTTTATTTATGTAAACCTTTATCCCAAAAGGGGGGGGATAAAAAATAGTTTGCTGTAACTTCTTATAAAGTGTTAGCTGAAGCTTGGCTTCAGTTTCTTAGTGTGTCTAAATCTGCTAGTTCATCTAACGCCCCCCCCGCCAGATTTTGCACTCTCTGGATTTAATAACCCCCCCCCCCCCCCCCCCCCCCCCATGAATTCTAGGGAATGGGTGGTAGTGTATGTGACCCGTTTACAATGTTAAAGCAATACTCTTACTCAGGGCTTTTTTTCTCAGAGAATAGGTGCAGGAACTCTCATTTTCTGAGCCACCCCTTTTCTCCACCCCTACCCACCTCCCAGTACTGCCCTTTTAGACAATACAGAACCAAATATCAATTTGTGGTGCTAAGTAATCCATAAGTAATCCATAAAATCCCCCCAGCAACAATAGAGCCCCCCCAGCAACAATAGACCACCCCGCACACAAAATCCCCCCAGCAACAATAGACCACCCCACACACAAACCACCCTAAAGTGGAACTTCCGCTCATTGGATTCCTCCCCCCCTCCGGTGCCACAATTGGCACCTTTCAGGGGGGAGGGGGGTGCAGATGCCTGTATAATCCAAGTATCTGCACTCACTTCCGGGAATAGCTAGCCGCAGATGCCCCCCCCCCCCCCCCCCGTTGTGTTCTGGGAAACACAGTTTCCAGAACACAACAGGGACCAGTGAAGACGCGCAGCGCGACTCGCGCAGTAGGGAACCGGGCAGTGAAGCCACATGAGGATGTTGGCGGGGGCACCCGAGAGACGAGCGATTGCTCATCATCTGCTGCCGACATCGCAGGCACCCAGGACAAGCAAGTGTCCATTTATTAAAAGTCAGCAGCTGCAGTATTTGTAGCTGCTGACTTTTAATATTTTTTTTTTAAGGTGGCCGTCCTCTTTAAACATTTCTATACAATTTCCAAACTGAGTGAAAAATCGAATATGTTATTTATGACATTGAGGTATGAACCTGCACTACAGACCAGTGTTAATTTTGAAGTCCAGTTTCAATTTAGTTTTATGCCCCGTACACACGGTTGGAAAATCCGACCACAAAATCCATCAGATTTTTTCCGACGGATTTTGTTCGACACTGGTGTTGCATACACACGGTCGGACAAAGTTGTCGGAAAATCCGATCATTCTGAACGTTATGACGTTTGTTGCCTACGACGGGACTACGTAGAGGCTAGTAGCCAATAGCTTTGGTCTTATAATGTGATGTGAGCATGCGTGGCACTTTGTTCGTCAGAATACGCTACACACGATCGGAAAAAGTCCGATAGGACTTTGTTGTCGGAAAATTTGAGAGCAGGAGATATAACTTTGTCCGTCAGAAAATCCGACGGAAAAAGTCCGATGGAGCCTACACACGGTCGGAATTTCCAGCAACATTGTCCGATAGGACATTTTCCGTCAGAAATTCCGACCGTGTGTATGGGGCATTAGTCTTTTGACAAAAATGGCATTTTAGTTTTAGTCCCATTTTAGTTACCTCAATTGTTTTAGTTTTAGTCGACAAATTTAACACTGGCTGTCAAACCTTGCCTGATAGGTGCCATGTTCTTTTGTCTGAGCCAGTCTGTGATGAAAGGATTCTCCCCTCCCCACCACCACTTTTGCATACATTGAATTTGGAAGTGGTACTAGCGTATTTAATTTTTTGGATAAAGACGTGGCCATATATGAATTCTAAAACCTCAACCCAGGGAGCTCCCGTTTTAGGGGTCATTGTATGCAGCCCAATGGCTGTGCTGATTGTACGGGTCATGTACAGTGCACAGGAGTAGAGGAGCTCGTGTTTTTCTGATTTAATAGCCTGTCATGGTGAATACTTCTATTCCTCACAATCGCGTCCACGTGACCTTCCAATGTGTTTATGTACGAGCTTCTAATCCCCTCGAAGCACATTTTTCTATTTCAAGCCTCCATTTCCAGGGGGGAAGAAGAGTTTTACAAGCAATCATTCCTAAAACACATTTTTCTTTCTAATGAGTTGCTTTTGTTGCTGTGTAATGAAGTATGACAAGTATGCCGTCCACTAGGCCATCTGTCACCAGCGTCCTACAGAAGGAATTCCTCAACTGCATGCCGGTAACCTGTCATAAAACTGGGCCATGCATGGGATGAAAAAATCCAATTGGCGTAAGTTACCTTCTGTAAAATGCTAGAAGTCTCTGTGCAAGACTTTGCAAATTTACGCACGTTGTCCGACATACAATACATGACAATTATTATTTTTATGGGGTCCTTCAGACCTGTGCGTTCCTCTGACGTACATCTTGGGGGAAAAAGTACAGGTGTTTTTTTTTTTTTTTTGTTTTTGTTTTTGTTTTTTAATGGCCATGTGCGTTTTTGGCCCCATAGACTTCAGTGGGAGGGCATAAAACCACAGGAAAATGTTATTGCGTAAAATGCATAAAAACACACAGATGAGAACCTAGCCTAATGCCTTGTACACACGGTTGGACATTCCGACCACAAAATCCGTCAGATTTTTTCCGAAACTGGTGTTGCATACACAGTCACACAAAGTTGTCGGAAAATCCGATCGTTCCGAACGAGGTGACGTGCAACACGTACGACGGGACTACGTACAGGGCAGTAGCCAATAGCTTTCGTCCCCAAATTTATTCTGAGCATGCGTGGCACTTTGTGCGTTGGAATTCTATACACACGATCGGAAAAAGTCTGATCGTATTTTGTTGTCGGAAAATTTTAGATCCTGCTCTCAAATTTTTTCTGTCAGAAAAAGCCCACTAGAGCCCACACACGATTGGATTTTCCGACAACACAATCTGATCAGACTTTTCCGACAACATAATCCGATCGGACTTTTCCCGTCAGAATTTCCGACCGTGTGTACGGGGCATTAGTTAGACTTGGCTCTGACCTTTTTGCAACCCAGTCCTTTCCTTAGGGATTTCTTAAATTTGCAGTTGGGGGGTGGTAAAAACATACGTCCCTCTCACCAACCATTCCCCCACCGTGGGAGCCGTGGCCATAGCGTGGCCTTTCGAGTGAAAGATGCTGCTTTGCAAATTCTTTGTAGAACCCCCTTTTGCTGAAATTACAGCTGCAAGTCTTTTTGGGGATGTCTCTACCAGCTTTGTACATCTAGAGAGTAACATTTTTGCCCATTATTCTTTGCAAAATAGCTCAAGCTCTGTCAGATTGGATGGAGAGCGTCTGCGAACAGCAATTTCCAAGTCTTGCCACAGATTCTCAATTGGATTTAGGTCTGGACTTTGGGCCATTCTAACATATGAATATACTTTGATATAAAACATTCCAGATACATAGATTGGAGCTCTGGCTGTATGTTTAGTGTCGTCCTCATGCTGGAAGGTGAACCTCCACCCCAGTCTCAAGTCTTTTGCAGACTCTAACAGGTCTTCTTCTAAGATTGCCCTGTATTTGGCTCCATCCATCTTCCCATCAACTCTGACCAGCTTCCCTGTCTGCTGAAGAAAAGCACCCCACAATGTGATGCTGCCACCACCATGTTTCACAGTGGGGATGGTGTGTTCAGGATGATGTGCAGTGTTCCTTTTCTGCCCCACATAGCATTTTGCTTTTAGGCCAAAAAGTTCAATTTTGGTCTCATCTGACCAGAGCACCTTCTTCCACATGTTTGCTGTGTCCCCCACATGGCTTCTCACAAACTGCAAACGGGACTTCTTATGACTTTCTTTCAACAATGTCTTTCTTCTTGCCACTCTTCCATAAAGACCAGATTTGTGGAGAACACGACTAATAGTTGTCCTGTGGACAGATTCTCCCACCTGAGCTGTGGATCTCTGCAGCTCCTCCAGAGTTACCATGGGCCTCTTGGCTCTTCTCTGATTAATGCTCTCCTTGCCCGGCCTGTCAGTTTAGGTGGACGGCCATGTCTTGGGAGGTTTGTAGTTGTGCCATATTCAATCCATCAATCGGAAAATGGAAAGAACAGTGCTCTGTGAGATGTTCAAAGCTTGGGATATTTTTATTTTTTTTCATAACCTAACCCTGCTTTAAAATTCTCCACAACTTTATCCCTGACCTGTCTGGTGGGTTCCTTGGCCTTCATGATGCTGTTTGTTCACTAAGGTTCTCTAACAAACCTCCGAGGGCTTTACAGAACAGCTGTATTTATACTGAGATTAAATTACACACAGGTGGACTCTATTTACTAATTAGGTGACTTTTGAAGGCAATTGGTTCCACTAGATTTTAGTTGGGGGTATCGGAGTAAAGGGGGCTGAATACAAATGTACACCACACTTTTCACATATTTATTTGTAAAACATTTTGAAAACCATTTATCTTTTTTCCTTCCACTTCACAATTATGTGCCACTTTGTGTTGGTCTATCACATAAAATCCCAATAAAATACATTTAAATTTTTGGTTGTAACATGACAAAAGGTGGAAAATGTCAAGGGGTATGAATACTTTTTCAAGGAACTGTATAAAAACTTCAGGAAAAGGCAGGGGTAGTGCCGGAAGAGAGGGACTGTCCAATTGCAAAAGGAGTATTCGGCCAGGGTATCTGGATTTTAGGCTGACCGCTTCTCTTTACCAAAGGATTTCCACAGTTTCCTTGGTTTGTAAGTGAGAGGGTTTGAGTTTGAATTGCCAAACTGAAATTTTATTGTCCAGATAGAGATTTATTCCAAAGTGAGACGAGACTTTATCTCAAAGCCAACATGTTTCAGAGGCCAGAGAACATCCTTCATCAGGGCGTGTAGCTCCATCTAGTGGCCGTAATGCATTATTTTTTTCTTTTCTGATTCATTCTATCTGTATTAGTAACATTCCAACTGGAAAGAAAATGGCCTAATAAAAGGAAACTCTTTTGCCTGTAGTAAATCAGCCTTAAAGTGCATTTAAACCCAAGAACAAAAATTGGTAGTAGTGCAGCTCACTGGTCCTTAGATGTGATGGCTGCATTCGTTTTCTTTTTGACTCTTATTTCCCATTATTTTACCCTGGTAATCCTGCTATTAATACACACTTCAGTACAACCGTACTGGGCAACATTGTCACCCCAGGACAGGGTGGTGTGTGTTAGGGACTAAATTACACAATGGTAAGATTACATAACACCTCCCTCTCTTCTCCAGTACAGGGGGAGGGGTTTTATAGTTCATAGAGCTAGAAGGGAACAGTTGTAGCTGATAACAGTCCAGATAGTAAGCTGTAACGAGCAGGGCCCTTTGGCTCCTATTATATTGAATCGTACTGTTCCCCTTTATTTTGTAAAGCACTGTCCAAACTGTTGGCCCTCTAAATCTTGTATAATAATAGAATACATAAGGTCTCATTGAGGCACAGTTCACACTGCCCCAACCTGAATGTTGTGCGACTTACAGTGCGACTTTGCCAGGAGACTTTGGCGTGACTTTGAAGCAACTTCAGGGAACGCCTGTGTAATCTTCCTGTAATATCGGATCCAAATCGCATCAATTAAGATTAGGATCCGACTTGGAGGTGACTTCCATTAAAGTCTATGGGCACAAGACGGATAGAAGTTGCCTTGAAGTAGTACAGTAAACTTTTGTAAAGTTGGAGCGACTTCAATAGTGCTAATTAAAGCGGAGTTTCACTAAAAATTGAACTTCCGCTTTAATGGAGGTGACCCCCTGACATGCCACATTTGGCATGTCTTTTTTTTTTTTTTGGGGCGGGGGATACCCTCTCTTTAGAGGGTCCCAGCTCCCACTTCCTCCCGGCACACCGCGGCACCGGACGGGAGATCACCTCTCCCCCCTCCCTCTCAGCAATCATCTGGGACATGTCACAGGTCCCAAATGATTGCCTGGCCAGTCACGGCGCGCGGCTCGTACATGCGCAGTGGGTGCCCGGCTATGAAGCTACAGCCGGGCACCCACAGTTACAATGCCGGCACCGCAGAGAGGAGGGGGAGATAAGCGGGGCTTCGTTCTCCCACATCGCTGGACCCTGGGACAGGTAAGTTTCCGATTTATTAAAAGTCAGCAGCTGCAGTATTTGTAGCTGCTGACTTTAAAAAAAAAATTTATTTTAACCACTTGCCGACCGGGCCATAGCCAAAAGACGGCTACAGCGCAGTCGGCTTATTCTGGGTGGATGTCCTCCCAGAATCTTGCTCCCGCGGGCACCCGGAACATCCGCATCACGGTAAACGGACGCTGATAGCGGCCGTTTACCATGTGATCGCTCCGTCAAATGACGTCAAATCATGTCATGACGCCGGTTCCTCCCTCCCCTCTCTGTACCGATTGGTACAGTGCGAGGGGAGAGGGGGAGAGATTGCAGCAGCGCTGTGGGCTGGATGTATAGTGCCCATAGCGCTGCTCAGTGACAACACTCTGCAACACTGTGCAATACTCTGCCAATACTCTGCAACACTGCAATACTCTGCAATAAATGTTAACAAATGTTAACAACATAACAACAACAAACAAATAATTTTTTATTTTTTTTTACTGAATTTATAGCGCAAAAAATAAAAAGCCCAGCGGTGATTAAATACCACCAAAAGAAAGCTCTATTTGTGTGAGAAAAAAAGGGCAAAAATATCATTTGGGTACAGTGTTGCATGACTGAGTAATTGTCATTCAAAGTGTGAGAGCACCGAAAGCTGAAAATTGGTCTGGTTAGGAAAGGGGGTTTAAGTGCCCAGTGGTCAAATGGTTAAGCAGAACTTTAAGACGGGCCTCATTGACCAACATGGGATTTCACATGTCACGCGACTTGAGGTGTCACAAGTCGGATCCCAAGTCACGGCAGTGTGGATCGAGCCTGAAGGAACAAGTTTTTAATAATTGGCAAGAAGACTTTTTGACATATATAAATAAAATAATTCTGTATATTTCATACTGCTGTAATGCCCCCAACTGATTCACGTGAAGTGTCAATCCTAATAATAGGCCTGCTTTAAGTCCTCTTGCTCCCTCTACTGGCCGATTTGTGTCATTACACCGAATGTATTTGACGGCTCCCAGAAGTATAGGGAGCGCGGATACTGAAGCATCTTTGGCCCAGTTCAGTCCTCTTTTTCTGATGGCAAGCTTGGTGGTGTAAAAACTAGATGCAGTGCATATATATCCCTAGACGTTTACACTTTTGAAACTGCTGTGCTAATGTGTTCTCTGTTCTGTACAGGACCCTTTTTTTAAGACCTCATCAGCAAGACGTAATGCAAGAGGTGGTTTTATATATTTATGTACAGTATAAAAAATTTAAAATTAAAAAAATCAGGAAACCAAGTAACTGAAGCCTCTTTTTATGGGTGGCAGTAACCTGGCTGTTCAGGTAAAGAGTGCCCCACCATCCAAGAACAGCTGCGTACACCATCCTCCTGAACACTCCACAATAATTACATTGATTTACCGCTTTCATTGCTCTAACCATCACATACGGTAAAAGCACAATATGCTCAACAATGCTTGAAATATTTTCATTACTGGTCCTTTTCTTTCTTTTACACAATCAATAATGGATTTTTTCAAGTCACTAAAGATATTACTGCTCGGATCAGTTGAATTTAACACATGGCGGCTTTTCATCCAAATTTGATTCACAAAGATTTTCAGATGGGTAGAATACCGCCAGCTATACGCTGGAGATAACACTGAGGGGAGTGGGATAAAGAGCTGTGTGCCGGGGTGATAAAAGAACACTTTGTCAAATAAATTAATTACTGTTGAAGAAATTAGTCTTTCAACAATTAAAAAGTTAGCATTTATAATCACTTTATTTAAAAAAAATAAAAATAAATAGCTAATAATAATGTTATACTTACTTGCTTTTGTCCAAAAGTCTTGCACATAGCAGCCCTGATCCTCCTCTTCTTGGGCATTTTTGACACCTCCCAAGCCCCAGCACCCCCCTCCGCCCGTAGAGTGTTACCATAGCAAGTTGTTTGCTATGGAGGCCCTTGTGCGTGCTCACTCCCGAGCCATGCTCTGTGTCCTGGCTGTGATTTATAGCAGCTGGCGCCAATGCTCCCGCTGCTATCTCTGAGCCAATGAGGAGGGAGAGAGCTTAAAGAGCCTTTTGTGAACATCGCTGGATTAAAATCGGTCTTGGGTAAGTATAAGGGGGTGCTGGGGCGGGGGGGGGGGGGTTCTCAATGCAAAGAATGTGCTAGAGGTATGAAGAGTAATACTTTATTTTGTGATCTCTCCTTGCTGTCCTCACATATAATCCAGGGTTGCTGCTCCTGCATTCTGTGTGATGATGTTAGAAAGCGCATGACCAGCAGAGCAGCAAAGGGAAGCGACTTCGGGGACCAGTCTTGCAGCATGGGGAGAAGTCTGTGGGTGCTGGGAATAGAGAATAAAGTAAAGTTGCCCATTTATTGTGTTACTGATCCGATTTCCCCCAATCCACACATTCGGTGTCTTTGTATTCTGACAGCGGGTAGATTTCCCTTCCCCCAATGTCAGAATACACTGATCAGTGCTGCAGCCTATTGAAACGGCAATGGCCATACATGGATGGAAGTTTCCTTCCAGCTGAACTGGCTGAATTTTGATCCATGGCCAGCTTAAAGTGCTATTGAAACCAAAAATGTAATCCTTGCCGCTCTTACAGTAAAGAACCCTCTACGTATTTCAAGGTTAAACCTCTTTTCTTCTAATTTTAATGAGTGGCCACGAGTCTTGTTAAACTCCCTTCCGTGAAAAAGTTTTATACCTATTGTGGGGTCACCAGTACGGTATTTGTATATTGAAATCATATCCCCTCTCAGCGTCTTCTCCAAAGAGAATGAGTTCAGTGCTCGCAACCTTTCCTCATAACTAATATCCTCCAGACCCTTTATTAGCTTAGTTGCCCTTCTTTGTACTCGCCTCATTTTCAGTACATCCTTCCTGAGGACTGGTGCCCAGAACTGGAGAGCATACTCTAGGTGCGGCCAGACCAGAGTCTTGTAGAGCGGGAGAATTATCATTTTATCTCTGGAGTTGATCCCCTTTTTAATGCATGCCAATATTCTGTTTGCTTTGTTAGAAGCAGCTTAGCATTGCATGCCATTGCTGAGCCTATCATCTACTAGGACCCCCAGGTGCTTTTCCATCCTAGATTCCCCCAGAGGTTCTCCCCCCAGTGTATAGATGGCATTCATGTTTTTGCCACCCAAATGCATTATTTTACGTTTTTCTACATTAAACCTCATTTGCCATGTAGTTGCCCACCCCATTAATTTTATGTGTCCTGGGAGGAATGATATGAAATCCCTGGAGGCAGACAATAAAGGTGATATATATTCTGTAGACCTTCTGCATGAAGATATCTTGATCTTCAGAGTGTCAGGAGGAGGTGATACACGGAGGGGGAATATGGAACCGGCAGGACATTTTGAGGACATTTAAAACCCACGGCACATTCATCCACATGAGACGCTGGCTAAAGGAGTGTGCAGCTGATGTCACTTGGCTCGCGGGGATGTTCTTGTTGGAACATGCCTAAGATGTTATTTTGGGATTTATGTCTTGATACTGGAGAGGAAAGCACCAAATAAAATCAGATGTGGAAAAAACAAAGGTCAGAAAGGGTTTGGGTTATAGCAAGCAAGTGGAGCCTTTTACTTAAAGCGTACCTAACCCCAACATATATTGCAGATTACCAGCCTTTAGGAGTGGTGGCTGGGTTAGTTTTTCTTTTTTCAGACTTTTCTTCTCTTTGTTTTCACCTGGTAATCCTGCCAAGTAACACTCCTGTCCGAGGATGGCAGCGCTCACTCACCTTGCTGTGTCTATTAGGGATTGACCGCTATAGTTTTTTCAGTGCCAAAATGATGCCGTTATTTCGGCAACCTCTCAGGCCGATATTGTCTGCCGAAATTCTGTATATTTAAAAAAAATTTTACCCCCCCCCCCCTTTTTTTTTTTTTCACTGTTATTGCTGTCACAAGGAATGTGACAGTAATAGGCAGTGACAGGTACTCTTTATTGAGAGATCAGGGGTCTAAGACCCCAAACCCCTCCTCTGCACTTGAAAGTATTCAAAACATCAAGATCTGCGTTTTTGAATACTTTCTGTTTTTTAAAACTGGCGCCTTTAAAGATGCCAGTAATCCGGGACGTGATGTCATGACATCGCTTCCGGGTTACTAGATCCGAGATCCGAACTAAGCATCAGCTTTGTTCGGGTCTTCGGCCAGCCGGGGGGACGTGCCGGCTGGTTGTTCGGGCCTCCGGGCAAGCGGGGGGGGGGGGGGGGATGTCCCCTCCTGCTTTATTTAATAACTTCTGCTTAGCCACATCAGTTATTAAAATAAAGCCCACCGTCTGCTCTAAAGAACGGTACTGGGGTGAAGCCTGCAGCTGCACGCATCACCCCGGTAAAACCCCTTGAAGCAATATAGGTCTAGTTTGCGACCGATACAGATTTTTCAGAAGATGCTGATATCAGCCTGCAATAATCGGCCTTACCGACAATCAGTCGGCCCTCTAGTGTCTATAGAGGAGCAGCATTGTCACTGTAGGCCAGGGGTCTCCAAACTATGGCCATCCAGTTGTTCAGGAACTACAATTCCCATCATGCCTAGACATGTCGATAAATGTCAGTTTTACAATGCCTCGTGGAACTTGTACTGGCCCTGGAGGGCTGTAGTTTGGAGATCCCTGCCGTAGGCCATGGGTGCTCAACCTGTGGCCCTACAGCTGTTGAACTACAAATCCCATGAGGCATTGCAAGGCTAACCGTTACAGGCATGACTTCCAAAGGCAGAGGTATGATGGCACGTGTAGTTCCGCAACAGCTAGAGGGTCACAGGTTGAAAACCCATGCTGTAGGCTAGGGGTAGGCAACTTTGGCCCTCCAGCTGTGGTGAAACTACAAATCCCATCATGCCTCTGCCTTTTGGAAGTCATGCCTGTAACAGTTAGCCTTGCAATGCCTCATGGGATTTGTGGCTCCTCAACAGCTGGAGGGCCACAGGTGGAGCACCCATGGCCTACGGCAGGGATCTCCAAACTACAGCCCTCCAGCTGCCTCTATGAAGTCATTCCTTTGATTGTCAGGGTCTTGCAATGTCTCATGGGACTTGTAGTTTCAAAACCGCTAGAGGGCCTAGGTTGTCTACCTCTGCCGTAGGCTGTTCCACTCATTTGGACTACAAACCCCTTACCTCATCACTGTTACATAGGGGAGAGGTGTTTGGTAGTTCACAGGAGATGACCATGCTTCATAGTTTCATAGTTGGTAAGGTTGAATAAAGACATCAGTCCATCCAGTTCAACCTGAGTGAGTGTCTACAATTGGCCCTATCCCTGTACATTGCACACTCACATCGATCCCTACCGTCAAGGAGCCCACAATCCAAGGTCCCCATTCATATACTAGGGCCAATTTTTGGACAGAAGCCAATTAACCTACCTGCATGTCTTTGGATTGTGGGAGGAAACCGGAGTACCCGGAGGAAACCCACGCAGGCACAGGGAGAACATGCAGACTCCAGGCAGGTAGTGTCGTGGTTGGGATTCGAACCAGCGACCCTTCTTACTGCTAGGTGAGAGTGCTAACCACTACACCACTGTGCCCCCTCTCTGCTATCTCAGAATCAACAGCACCTAGAAATACAGGACAAAGTGCTACATGTTTGTTGCCGGGGGGGGGGGGGGGGGGGGGGGGGGGGGGAGCAATTAAAGTGATTCTAAAGGCATACATTTTATTTTAAATACCAAACATGTTGTGCTTACCTGCTCTGTGCAATGGTTTTGCACAGAGCTGCCCTGATCCTGTTCTCTGGTTCCTCGCCATTGCTCCTGGCTACTCCCTCCTTCTGAGTGCCTCCAAAGCAAACGGCTTGCTCTGGGGGCACTCACGTGCACACTCCTGAGCCAGCTATGTGTGTCTATTGGCACACAGAGTGCCGCTCAGCCCTGCCCCCCGCTCTCTTCTTACTGGCTGTGATTGACAGCAGTAAGAGCCAATGGCTCCTGCTGCTGCATCTCTGTCCAATGAGGAGAGATGCAGACGCTGCTCCTGTGCACATTGCTGGATCGAGACCGATAACAGGAGGGGTGCAGGCACCCTTTGGTAGCTGTTCTGAAAGTTTTGGTTTAAATTATTGTTTAATGTTAAACTTTCTCACTGCATTGGAAAACTGCTCTGCCCCTGGGGTCTGTGGGTAACTGTTCCCTATTCTATAAATCCGCTTCTCACAGACAGCAATGTTCATGTTTCTTCTTTTTTTTTTTTTTCTTCTTGTAGAACCCGAACTCCAACCCTCGCCCCTCAGCGCAGGACCTGGCCGGATTCTGGGACCTTCTGCAACTTTCTATAGAAGACATTAGCATGAAATTTGATGAACTCTTCCAGCTCAAGGCCAATGGCTGGGCATTCAGCGAAACTCCTGATAGAAATGTAAGTCCTTGTGTGCACTCATCTATTGTAGTGTTTTATATACCAAGCCGTTGTAATTGTAATCGTAAAGAGGCTTAGGCTCCATTCACATTGGGCGACTCCAAAGTTGTGACTTTGGAGTGCAACTTTGGATGGGCGCGATTTGGATATAACCTTGGCTTTGAGCAGTGATAATAGATAACCGTTGCATTGTATAACATTCCGGTACAACTTTCATGCAACTTTTGAGGGTTAAGATTGAAGTCTATGGCTCTCAAGTTGCATGAAAGTTGGCCCAAAGTAGTACATGAACTACTTTGAAGTCGCTGCAACTTTAGGCCGCACATATACAGTTGTGCTCATAAGTTTACATACCCTGGCAAAATATATGATTTCTTGGCCATTTTTCAGAGAATATGAATGATGACACAAAAACTTTTCTTTCACTCATGGTTAGTGTTTGGCTGAAGCCATTTATTATCAATCATTTGTGTTTACTCTTTTTAAATCACAATCGCAGCACAAACTACCCAAATTACCCTGATCAAAAGTTTACATACCCTGGTAATTTTGGCCTGATAACATGCACACAATTGACACAGAGGGGTTTGAATTAAAGGTAACCAATCCTCACCTGTGATCTGTTTGCTTGTAATTAGTTTGTGTGTTTAAAAGGTCAATGTGTTTCTGGACTCCTGACAGACCCTTGCATCTTTCATCCAGTGCTGCACTGACGTTTCTGGATTCTGAGTCATGGGGAAAGCAAAAGAATTGTCAAAGGATCTGCGGGAAAAGGTAGTTGAACTGTATAAAACAGGAAAGGGATATAAAAAGATATCCAAGGAATTGAGAATTGCAATCAGCAGTGTTCAAACTCTAATCAAGAAATGGAAATTGAGGGGTTCTGTTAGTTCTGTTGAAACCAAACCACGGTCAGGTAGACCAACTAAAATTTCATTCACAACTGCCAGGAAAATTGTTCGGAATGCAAAGAAAAACCCACTAATAACTTCAGGTGAAATACAGGACTCTCTGAAAACATGTGGTGTGGCTGTTTTCAAGATGCACAATAAGGAGGCACTTGAAGAAAGATGGGCTGCATAGCCGAGTCACCAGAAGAAAGCCATTACTACGCAACTACCACAAAGTATTCCGCTTATAATACGCCAAACAGCACAGAGACAAGCCTCAAACCTTCTGGCACAAAGTCATTTGGAGTGATGAGACCAAAATTTAGCTTTTTGGCCACAACCATAAACGCTATATTTGGAGAGGAGTCAACAAGGCCTATGATGAAAGGTACACCATTCCTTTCCCCTCCACCCCCTCAGGCAGACCGATAATTCGGAGATTGTTCCTCCTGTTCCTATTTTCGGCGTCCTCTGCTCTGAATTCCAGGGCCTTCACCTTGGTATGTAGGGTGCGGAGGGATGCTGTGTGCTCCATGGATTCGTCCTCCACCAGGCTTATGCGCTGCTCCGTGTCTGTTACTCTGGGGCGGAGCTTGTCTATGTCCTGCCGAATGAGGCTCACATCCAGCTGAACCTCCTCAATCTTGGCCGTAAGTGTCGACTGACAAGTGGCGATCGCCGCCATCACCTCAGCCAGCCAGGGCAGTCTGGTGTCCGGTGGATGAGCAGCGCCTGGCGCGTGTCTCCACGTGAGGGCCCGAATCTAGGCCCGGCGGTGTTCCCTCCGCTTCCGGGGGGGGGGGGGATTTCAACCTCTTTCCCTTACCGGACTGTGCTCGAGTGGGTGTGCGGCCTCATCCAGCTGTCTCTGGGCAGGTGTAGTTGGGATAGGCGCCCAGGAGGTCAGATTAAATGAGCGGAATCGGCGGAGCTCGTGGGAAATGCGACCGCTCACGTCGCCATCTTGGACACGCCCCCAAGGTACACCATTCCTACTGTGAAACACGGAGGTGGATCGTTGATGTTTTGGGGATGTGTGAGCTACAAAGGCACAGGAAATTTGGTCAAAACTGTTGGCAAGATGAATCAAGATGTTCTCAAAAAATACTGGAGGAACATTTGCATTCATTGGCCAGGAAGCTGCGCATTGGACGTACTTGGACATTCCAACATGACAATGATCCAAAACGCAAGGTCAAGTCGACCTGTCATTGGCTACAGCAGAATAAAATGAAGGTTCTGGAGTGGCCATCTCAGTCTCCTGACCTCAATATCATTGAACCACTCTGGGGAGATCTCAAACGTGCAGTTCATGCAAGACAGCCCAAGAATTTCCAGGAACTGGAGGCTTTTGCCAAGAGGAATGGGCAGCTTTACCATCTGAGAAGATAAAGAGTCTCATCCACAAATCCCACAAAAGACTTCAAGCTGTCATTAATGTTAAAGGGGGCAATACACGGTATTAGGAACTGGGGTATTTAAACTTTTGATAAGTATCATTTGTGTAGTTTCTGTTGTCATTATGATTTAAAAAGAGTAAACACAGTTGATTGATAATAAATGGCTTCAGCCAAACACTAACCATGTTTTTGTGTTATCATTCATATTCTATGAAAAATGGCCAAGAAATCATAAATTCTGCCAGGGTATGTAAACTTATGAGCACAAATGTATGAATGATTATCATTGGAAAATATGGGGAATGACTTGTCATGCGACTTTGATGCCCAAACCAAGTTGCACAAGTGTGGATAGAGCCTAAATCATGGGTGCTCAACATGTGGCCCTCCAGGTTTTGCAGAACTACAAGCCTCATGATGCATTGCAAGCCACTGACCGTTACAAGCATGACTCCTAAAGGCAGAGGCATTATGGGATTTGTAGTTCCGCAACAGTTGGAGGGCCACAGGTTGAGCACCCATGGCCTGAATGAAGACCTCCACCAAATATTATTACTAGCTTTATGTTTAAAGAAGGATGATGGCGCCCTGATATGAAGATTACGTGTGCTTCTAGCAGTGTACTTTCATCAATGTCTATTAGAATGAGATCTATGTCTCCCAGGGTTGAGGGCTGAGGTTTTCTACAGGTTACCTGGCTGTCATGCTTATCTTCTGGCTTCAATACTTTCTGAGCCTCTGATGCAAAATGGGTTTATAGAACTGATTTTAGTTACCCGGTTTACAGTCAGCAGAAGAGCCAGGCAGCTAGTATTTTCAGGACAGCAGTGTTGGCTTAGGTATTACTTTTCATGGCAGGTTGCCCTAAAATTAAAAATGTGTCTATTAAAATATAGATGTAGCTATTCCTGATCTTTCTATCTGAAAATGATAGTTGCCTGGCTATCATGCTGAATCCAGTAGCTTCATTTTTATTTTTTTATATATATTTTTTGAGTTACTGACCAGGAGCAAGCATTGCATAGCAGAAGTTTTTAACTTTTTTTCTGGCTTTTTAACTTTCATGCTTGTTTTGGGTCTGTAACTCAAAAAGGATTAAAGCCAGAGATGGGCGATTGGTCTTTGTTTTCAGCATTTGCAGCTTTTGCGTTTCCCTCTGTACATGTAAACTTCTCCTTTTTTTTAACCATTGCACTTTCTTCAAAAGCAATATACTAAAGTTGAAACTCCTTATGAGGTATACCTTTTTAATTTCACCTTAACCTGTCGCCGCCTGCGTCTATATGGGCAGCAACACAAGGATGGGCTTTAACACAAAACGATTGGTAGCCAACAGGACCGGCTCGTTATGTGACCACTGTGACATCAATGGTCACATGATCTCCAGTCCTTCTCCCCCTTTCCTCCCCTCTATACAGCCCCTAGTAAAAGGATGCCGGGGCTGCACAGGATAGGGTTAAGCATTTAGTACTATTGCCATGGCTACAAGGAAAAGCAGTTTGAATTTTTTTTGGAAATTTAAAGTGGTGTTTCCACCCAAAAAAAAATTGGATTTATTTTTACTCGCCTCTAAATGCCTGTTGCTAGGGGGTCCCTCGTAGTCTGCCTCCTTCAGTGCCCGGGCACTGACATCACTTCCCCTCGCCACAGTCAGTCATCTGGGACACGTGACAGGTCCCAGGTGACTGCGCCGCTCGTGCATGCGCAGTGGGTGCCCGGCTGTGAAGCCACAGCCGTGTGCCCACAGTAAGAATTCCGGCGCCGCGAGCGGGGAACGAGGGGGGGCTTTGTTCCCCCGCATCACTGGACCCTGGTACAGGTAAGTGTCCGATTATTAAAAGTCAGCAGCTGCAGTATTTGTAGCTGCTGACTTTTTATAAAATAAATTTAAGGGGCACCCCACTTTAAGACTGACTGTAGATTTGAATGTGTATCTTCTTGTTTGTATCTTTGTATTATCATTTTTTTTTTTTTACAAGTCTCATTTCTCTGTTGGACAGGAAGTAAAGAGGCCCCCACCCCCTGTGCCAAAGAAGCCAGCCCGGCCCAAGCCCCCGCTGAGTCGCGACAAGACCCCAGGCGCCTCCAACAGTGACAAACAACGGCAAGAAGCTCGCAAAAGGCTGATGGCAGCCAAACGAGCAGCCTCGGTGCGCCAGAACTCGGCAACCGAGAGCGCGGACAGCATCGAGATCTATGTGCCAGAGGCACAGACGCGGCTCTGAGTGATGGAGCCTCCCGTGCCAACTATGGGGAAAACGGAGGGCATTGGCAGACGTAGACTTGCTGAGAGACTGAATTGGGAGACGAAGGGAGGAAGGCACAAGAGCACGTTCGGTCTAGGCTGCGTATCCTGGCAGTGGCGTACTTCTGCGAGGAGAGCGCCACGGAGAGCGTGCTGGGACTTTTCAACTAAATATTCTTAAAAACAAAGGAGCTTTTTTTTTTCATGTCTTTGTGGGGAAGAGACCCAAAGTGGAAGATATTCAAAAGGGGATATACCTGTTATGCAGCCCCCTCCCCCCTCCCCCCCACACACTTTCCTCTCCTTGTATGGGCCGAGGCAATAAGGCGCCCCCAAAATCTACACAATTGCACAAAGACTGCACCCTGGTTTTGGATGGTATGCCATCTTTGTATCACCCTCCCCTTTGTCTGTATAAGTAGCACCTATTGCAATAAGGAACAAACTCCACCCTTAGCATCCCTCTTCCTCCTTGAGCAGGAGCATGCAGATTTGTATGGTGGTTTTGATAAACACTCAGCTCATACAGACCCCAATTTGATGTGATGAGATAGAACAAGGAGCTTTGCAATGCATTGTTCTGCACAGAGCAGACGTAACATTTTATTAATGCAGTGCTCTGCTCCCAGTAGAGGGCAGCAGTGAGCAGCTTTTGCACACTGGCAGGCTCTGCACTGCAATGTGTTGCTGAGATTACACTCTCCCCCCCTGTTCTTTTTAATGCTGATTTAGGCACATATATGAAATGGAGGCAAGAGTATTGTAGAATTTTGTTTACCAGGTAGGCCAGCAACTGAATAATCAACAAAGCACACTGTACTATAGAATTAGAGATTATAGCCCATCATATTTCCCTTTCAACACATCAAGCTGTGCGCAAAGGCTTTTTTTTTTTTTTTTTTTTATATATATACACAGACCAATGCAAATGTTTTAACAGCCCTGATCAAAGTGCATCTATTGTTGGCTTCTTTGGGGCCCATTGACATGGCATACGTTGGGCGAATTTATCCAACTGAATCCCAATGCATAGACAAGGCAGTTTGCCTTTTGCCCTTTTAGTTCATTTTATAGCGGTGTGCGCAAAAAAAAAAAAAAAAGTAGGACATGTGGCATTTTACGCGAAGCAGCGTATTGCAATGCACTACACCATAGTGCAACACAACATGGTGCATAAAGATAAATGTGGAATTGAAATCACATTTAAAAAAAAAAAAAATGAAGGTAATAAGTGCAAAGCGTTCAAACAACGCCTTGCCCCGCCCCTTCACAAATGACACCGGTGGCTGCACATTATATAGAGTATAACGTATGCTGCTGATGTGAATAGGCCCCAAGAGGAACGACAACCTCTGCCAGGAACAGATGGAAATATTAGCTGATTTTATCGAAGTTCAATGCGTAGCTCCTAATTTTCTGAATGTAATGTGTTTTTTTTATTTACATTGCCTTAGCCGTAACAGTGGCGTAACCCATAGCACCCAATCAAAATCCTTTAAAAAGCTCACCACACAAATTACAATCGATGTTGTACGATCTCCTCCTTTTAGATTTACCAACCACTATGTAGTGCGAGGGCCTGCCTGATTAAATGCGGATTGATTGGATAATTTAGGTAGGTCTTCATATTACCTAGTTTTGGTAAATCTCGGGGGCCACCATACACATTTACAATTGGACTATACAATCAACTTTAGATTTGCCAAAGTAATATAGGCACCTGACTAGTCTATCCAATCAGTTTGTATCCAAACAAGCAGGCATTACATAAGATGATGGATCTAAAAGGAGATTGTCCAATCAGATTGCAATGTGGGTTTGTGAGCTAAAGGCCCCTTTCACACGACTGTTCCGATCAGGTCCACCTGTCAGTTTTTCAGGCGGATCTGATCGGATGGTCCATTTTATCTTTTATATACCGGCGGGTGTAAACGTACATGTCCGTTTACGCCCACTTAACTCTGATTTGATCAAGTCTGCTAAAAACAAACGGAAGGGGGTCCATTCTCCTCTGTGTATGTGAAAGACATTTTTTTTCAAAAACTGGACCATGAACACTCAAGAGAAATTATTTAGTAAAAAAATAAAAATGTTATTACAAATAGACATTATATCAAAAAAAGCACCAAAACACTGAAATACACATGAGACTAGAACATGTAGCAGTGGAAGAACCCCAGACCAACTGTCAGACAGACAGAAAAAAATTCAACGCGTTTCGACATGGAGTAGGGGGGTCTTCTTCAGGGAGAAGGAGACTGTCCACATATAAAGCAGCAAAATGTTCCAAGAACACATCCACAATGGTGAAAGATAGTGCTCTGTTCTTGTGGTTCTCTGCCCTATTTACAGTATATTCATGTAGGTGTTCTTTATCCTCCCTTCTGGCCGATATTTTAGTGGTATATGGTGGGGTTGCTGCACTTGACATGACATGACATTTTGCTAATTTCCATGTGGACATTCTCCTTCTCCTTTTATTGCCTTGAGCAATTGATCTCCAGTGCTAAAAGCATCTAACACATGAGATTGCCCGAAGCTATTTGGAAGCTTTTCAGCCCTCTCATTTCCTTCCCTGAAGAAGACCCCTACTCCATGTCGAAACGCGTTGGAATTTTTCTGTCTGTCTGACAGTTGGTTTGGGTTTCTTCCACTGTTACATGTTCTAATCTCATGTGTGTTTTAGCTCTCCTTTGATACAAATTTTATTACAAAATGGACATTTATATGTTTTACTAAATAATTTCTCTTGAGTGTTCATGGTCCTCTAAAGTCAATTTTTTGAGGAAAATTTATTTTACATGTTGTATAAGGGATGTGGACCTGAACCTCTATTTTCCCATCCAATTAGTCTCAACCACCTTTCTGTCCTCTGTTTATACAGGACTGCCCTTCGGATCTGATCCGCCTACACAAACGGCAGTCCATAGAGCAGAACGGCTCAGTCCATGTCCACTCTGCATAAACTGAGCAGACCCGGACCTGTCATCCGCCTGCTCTTCTCTGATCAGCAGAGTGGATCCCCCTGCTGATTGGAACAGAGTTCGTCCCCTATGAAAGGGGCCTTAAGCTCCCCCAAAACTATGTACAATGAGGACCTACCTAAACCATTCATTGCATTTGCATCCAATCAGGAAGGCCCTTGTACTACATAGTGAATGGTAGATCTGAAGGATGTTGTATAATGTAAGGTCAGCCTAAAGTTGATTGTGTAAAAATGTTTTCAGAATGTAAAGTGTGTGGTGAGCTTTATACTGGTTTGATGTCAGCAGAGTAAATTCTGATTGGTTACTATGAGTTCCTGCACCCAAGATCTCTTCATTGAATAAGGCTGAAAATGTGACAAATGTTCCGGCAGACTCTCGGTCTTTAGTCTACCCAGTTTGCTAGAAATAACGACCTGAATACAGTCTTTCTTTCTTTCTTTCTTTCTTTCTTTTTTTGCTGAAGGATTTATATTTCTGCCCTTCCTGGGCAAACCACGTTAGTTCAAAAATGTTCTTAGGTCATTTTGCATGTAATGTATGTCTGACATCTAAGGAGAAGGTACATTAAGCTACATGTATGTGGGCACATTTGCCCATGCAGCACGAACACTCTGTATTTTTGGGTGCCCAGTATGGTCTGGGGATAAGTACAGCCATCTATAGACCTGAATGGGTGAAGGTGGCTGTACGCAGCTAAAGTGAAGTAGTGCATGCGCACAGATCTGTTCCTAACATGGGGTGCGTGCGTTTGGGACATTACATCCGTGCGCTTGGGACATTACATCCGTGCGCTTGCCCTACTTTATGCTATTAGCAGTACATAGCTGCCTTCACTCATAAATGTCTATGGGCAGCTGTATGCAGCTCCAGAACATGGCAGACACCAGAAATGCGCAGAGTGTTTATGCTGCATTGGGCAATTGTGCCCATGTTCATGAAGCTGTAAATTATAGAGAAATGTGCAACACTTTTAAAGTGTCAATCCAAAGTGTATTGGGCTGTCAATAAATGGTGCCAGGCTTCACATACCATCAAACATATTGTACACCTTCAGTAATCCATTTATTATTGTAGTGGCCAATGCAAAGCCATGTTTTATCTGTGCTGCACTTTGCTTTGGAGAGAACGTGTGTGTGTGTGTGTGTGTGTGTGTGATATTGGTACAGATCAGAGGTGACCTGGGCATTTCTGAGCCAGCCTGTCCTGGCACTGCACCTTTTGTCTGATGCTATTAAAGCCGGCCACAGACGGTTCAAATCTAGGCCGGTTCAGCAGGGACCGGCTGAGATTCTAAACTAGGGTTGCACTGATACCACTTTTTTAAGACCGAATACAAGTACCGGTACTTTTACTTGCCATTACCGATGTATATCTCACTCATTTATTAATTTTTTTGGGAAAGGAGGGCGTGGACTGTCAGTGTTTTTTTTTTTTAATTTTTTTTTTTACAATTTTACTTTAAAATATTTATTTATTAGAAGGTTTCTTTTTATATATACAAATCATTTTTTTTTTTTTTTTAACCCTGTTGGGGGGGGGGGGGGGGGGTGCTTTGCTGAGATGTCAGGGGTCTAAACAGACCCCAGACATCTCCCCTTTCAGACGTGGAATTGGACTGAGGATAGAGATTCCCCAGTCCCTTTCTCAGCAGTCTCAGCTGCACTGAAAATGAATGGAGAGGAGACAGAGGCTCCTCTCCATTCATAAACTGAAGCATCGTAAACCAGTTTACGATGCTCAGTTATGAACGGACAGAGTCAGTGATCATTGACTCTGTTCATTCAGAAAAAGATGGATCCGGTAAATGACCTATTTACCGTCCCCTTCCTCCACTCTCCATCCTGAAAGATCTGGGACTGGGGGGGGCAGAGGAGGATAGGGGGGACTGGAGGAGTACATGGAGGATGTGGGGCGGGGGGCAAAGGAGCACAGAGTGAGCTGGCGGAGGATACAGGTGGCACGCAGGAACGATTGGTGCGGCGGTGGGGGGAAGTTATAATCACCAATCTCCCTGTGTGGCTCTCAGTAAAGCAGCTGAAAGCCGTGTAGGGGAGAGGAGGAGAAGCAGTTATCAGCTGCTTAATTATTAAAGCCACACCTGGAAATCAGTCACCAGCCACACAGGGAAATCGGAGCTAAGAGTAAGCACTTATTTTAGTGTGAAACGCGTCAGTTTTTCCCTGTATTGCTTTGCTGTGACTTGTACAGTGTGACCCCAAGTTTTCAATAAAAGGCACAAGAAATCTTTCTTTGGAGTGCGGCTGTCCAGAGTTTTCTTCGTTCATCTTCATTTTGCTATATACACTAGCCAGCACCTGGGGCTCTTTACTTCTAGAGGAGAAGTTTCCATTCCGGTGGAGCTGCCTGAAGCGGTGGTATCCCTTCTCTCCACAGGGAAAAATCTGTAATTATAACTTCCCCTGCTGCATCGATCATCCCTGAGTGTCCAGGTATTGTACTAGGCATTGGGAGCATTTGCAGGAGTACAAGTACTCCTGCAAATGCTCAGTATCGGTACCGATACCAATACTGGTATCGGTGCGACCCTATCTCGAACCATGTTTGAGCAAGCTGATTGTACCCAAGCTTATTGATTAATCAACTTGGGTACAACCAGCCTGTCCGATTTTTTTTATTTTTTCTTTCATGCGATTTATTGTGAGTGGCGCTAGCCCTTAGCAATAATCACTGTGTGTTATCCCGGAAGGGACGGATCTCCCTGCCCAGAAAACACAATAGTGTCGCGGGAGGGATTCCCCCACCAACACTGACTGTGGCCCTGTGTGTGCGTGTGTGCGTGTGTGCGTGTGTGCGCGTGTGTGTGTGTGCGCGCGCGCGTGTGTGTGTGCGCGCGCGCGTGTGTGTGTGTGTGTGTGCGTGTTCCCTGCAGAGGTTGTACAACTTTTGTTCCCTACTGGGGAAAAATAAAATCAGCAAAATGTCATGATCAGGGGTGCCCAAACATTTGCATATAAACCAGAACAAGTGGCCACCATTTTAGTGCTGAATAGAAGGGTAAAGCTGAAACCTGAGCAAAAATTCCATCATCTTCTGCTTAAAGCTGAACTCCAGCCAAACCGTTAACTACACACATAGAATACAAGTGGGAGACCTGTTTTACCTGTCAAATGATTTGTATTTATGTCCATGCAGTTCTGAGATTTACAGCTATGCTATACAGCAGAGTCTCTGAGCGGGAGACTAGTATTTTTTTTTTCTACTCCAGTCTGAGCTCTGCTGTACAGGGACTGCAAGAGGCTGATGCTAGGTCAAATTCAGGTACTTCAACTGATTGCAAAAAAAGTACATTAATTGATCTATTCATGAATAATGAGCTGCATTACTTTTTTTTTTGCATGTTATACTTTCCTGGAGTTCAGCATTAAGGTTTCAAATTAGCCTCTTGATGTACTTTCTGGACAAACAGTAAGGCGATGCAGAATGCTGTGATAGTGAATTGTAAACCCATAGCAGCCAATCGGATATCACCATTTTCCTTATTTTACACTAAACTAAAAGAGTCGCCTTTATGGCTCATGTGACATAAACATGATGGATCGCATACAACACTAGCAACTGGAAAACGCCATCCAAGATGAGTTGGGTCTCCTGGTTGCTATGGGTGACTGCAATTTTTGCACATAATCACTACTTTTTTTGCACTACGTTATTAATCAAACGTAAAATGCAGTAATCCTTTGCAACCAATTGGCAATCACCTTTAAATTTAAGGATGAAATCCAGGAAAAAAAAAACTTTCATGTGCCTATACAGCCACAGAGGGTGAAAATCCACTTTGTGTGTACCAGATGCCTGCAAACTCGAGATATTTCCTTGTAAATGTAGCGGTGATATCATATTGCTGTACATGGCCTGTGCAGAGAGCAGAGCTGTGGGAGGGACCAAGCAGGCCCCACCTCCTACAGGAGGGGGGGGGTGGATACAAGACCAGTCACCCTGCACAAGGAGAGAGTGTAACAGTGACCGGTCTTTATTTACATGAGACCTCTGCGAAGACGAGCCTGCTCAA
Organism: Lithobates sylvaticus; assembly: GCA_028564925.1. Lineage (NCBI taxonomy): Eukaryota > Metazoa > Chordata > Amphibia > Anura > Ranidae > Lithobates > Lithobates sylvaticus. The sequence continues at coordinate 162,477,316 of CM053037.1, forward strand.
TTACTGCACAGATCTGGAAGAAATAAACAAGGCGTACCAAAATAAAAGTAAGAACACACATGGATCTTGTAATTTACACAATATTTGTTTAGCCTGGATTTCAGCTTTTAACTTTTTAGCTGATGTAAGGTGAAATCTTATTGGTTACTGCCCCTATTGCATATCACTATTACGCTCTGCACTTACTTGAGTGGAAATGACCAAATACACAGTTGAATTATATATAATAATAGTATATTAATATATATAATAATAATATATATATATATATATATATATATATAATACTATATATAATAATATACTATTTTATATATATATATTACTAATATAATAAATAAATATATATATATATAATTAGTATACTATTATGTTAGTAATATATATATATATATATATATATATATATATATTACTAACATAATAGTATACTAATATATATATGTGTGTGTGTGTGTATATATATATATATATATATATATATATATATATATATATATATATATATATATATATATTAGTATGCTATTTTATTAGTAATATATATACATACATACTACTATATATATTAATATACTATTATATATATATTATATTACTATATATATATATATATATATATATATATATATATATATATATATGTGTACGTGACCACACTACCTAACACACTTAATAAGCTAAAAGTAATAATAAATAAATTGACAACAAAAAGGTGTGTAAATATAGAAACCAATGGTGAAGTGATCCATAGATTAGCACTCCATAATAATCCAGCCTTGGAACACTCAAGACTAAGTGTAATACCAGAGGGAAAACTGATGGGGCTAATCACTTAAGTTGATGCAGGAAACTATGTGTGGTAAATTGGAATAGGGTGTATCCACCTACTACCATCTCACACCATCCTAAATACAATCAATACATGTGATACATATAAGTGAATTATCTATACGTGATAACAGCAATAACCATAAATTAAAATAATTGAAAAAAATACATAACATGAGCCACATAAGGGGATGTGTGAACCCCGTGGTAAGAGATATACATATGTATGTGTATATATACACGTGAAAAGTCCTCCCCGGGTTGGGTGCTCCAAAAGGTATACAAAAAAGAAAAAAGGGAAAATATATATACAAATGTTCAGTGATCAGTGACTTTAGTGACTTCGCTGTTGTAGATAAGGTGACTTCGTGCTGCCCATATGGTCCCACACTCACCGGAAACTACCACCCCTGCAGGGGTAAAAGGTATAAATGGAGATCCGTCAGTGGTCCCTCTCCCAGAAATGGATCGATATCCCACTCCTTCGTATCCACGGGGGCGATCACAGGATCTAGTTACCAGCGTCAGCACTCCATTCTCCAGGAAATTCAGAAAAAATGTCCCTCCATGGCAAAAATTAAAAAGAAAGATAGGGGACTCATAGCGCAAAATGTAAAAACAAATTATACTTTATTAAAATAAAGCAAAAAAAATATGTAAAACAAAAATAAGGTTAAGGTTTTGACAAAGTCACATGACGAAACGTACGTAAAGCGTACTTACCTCACTTCCGGTTAGCGCAGGAGGCCTGGAACGCTGCTGGGACGCAAGCGGCCACTGTGCACTATCTTTAATAGAGGGCATCCAGGCTTTAAAGCCCTACACTAGCCCGCCGGGACTCTGTTATACTTTTTTAACCTTATTTTTGTTTTACATATTTTTTTTGCTTTATTTTAATAAAGTATAATTTGTTTTTACATTTTGCGCTATGAGTCCCCTATCTTTCTTTTTAATTTTTGCCATGGAGGGACATTTTTTCTGAATTTCCTGGAGAATGGAGTGCTGACGCTGGTAACTAGATCCTGTGATCGCCCCCGTGGATACGAAGGAGTGGGATATCGATCCATTTCTGGGAGAGGGACCACTGACGGATCTCCATTTATACCTTTTACCCCTGCAGGGGTGGTAGTTTCCGGTGAGTGTGGGACCATATGGGCAGCACGAAGTCACCTTATCTACAACAGCGAAGTCACTAAAGTCACTGATCACTGAACATTTGTATATATATTTTCCCTTTTTTCTTTTTTGTATACCTTTTGGAGCACCCAACCCGGGGAGGACTTTTCACGTGTATATATACACATACATATGTATATCTCTTACCACGGGGTTCACACATCCCCTTATGTGGCTCATGTTATGTATTTTTTTCAATTATTTTAATTTATGGTTATTGCTGTTATCACGTATAGATAATTCACTTATATGTATCACATGTATTGATTGTATTTAGGATGGTGTGAGATGGTAGTAGGTGGATACACCCTATTCCAATTTACCACACATAGTTTCCTGCATCAACTTAAGTGATTAGCCCCATCAGTTTTCCCTCTGGTATTACACTTAGTCTTGAGTGTTCCAAGGCTGGATTATTATGGAGTGCTAATCTATGGATCACTTCACCATTGGTTTCTATATTTACACACCTTTTTGTTGTCAATTTATTTATTATTACTTTTAGCTTATTAAGTGTGTTAGGTAGTGTGGTCACGTACACATTTTCTTACTAGGGAGCGCCACCATCCCTTCATTACTTTTACTTTATCACTGGTTCCCTAGGGAGTCCATTCAGGGGAGGCTGCATACCTCTACTTCTATCCTAAGCGCGGACTATTTATCTTAAATATATATATATATATATATATATATATATATATATATATATTTGTAATATATATATATATATATATATATAATAGTATATTAATATATATATATATATATAGTAGTATGTATGTGTGTGTGTATATATATATATATATATATATATATATATATATATATATATATATATATATATATATATATATATATATAAACTGTTTTTATTTACCAAAGGATTTTCAATTCCGTTCAACCAGTCTTGTGTTTCACATACGTCTGCCATACTACATAGCCAGGTCGGTTCCAGTCTTCTAGTCTGATCACAGTGCATCCACTGCTGTTTTGTTGGCCAGTGAACAGGCAGGAGACGCAGGAAGCTGTTGAATCAACTTTAGCAGTATGTAAATCACAGGAGTGACTGAACAGAATGACATGTCGTTTATCCGGTAAAAACAATCCATGTATACATTGATCATTTTGTTGTTGATGCGGAGTATCCCAATACATTACCAATGAACATGCTGCGCTGTATAATGATGCTGAGTATCTGTTCAATAGTTTTATATGCAAACATGTATAAAGATGGTAATATTCTATACACTAATGAACACACTTGTGGTTAACGATACCAAGTATCTCTATACTGCGGATATGCACATATGTATAGTGATGCGGAGTATCTATGTACTAATGGGACACATTGTACTTGGTATGGGAATGCCAAGTATCAGTACAATATTGATGGGCAGGTTTTGTGCTGATCCACAAAGACTGTTGCAAAGAACCCTTTAGCTGTAACTGAAGCTGATCAGAATTCAAATTTTAAAGAGAGAACAGTGTTATGTTGTATGCTAAAGCATATCTGTAATAAAAGAGGCTGTATAGTTATCTGTTGATATGCTGCCTCTTTGCTCCTCCATGGCCAGTGCCAGTATTGCACACTTCTGGGTGTGTGTGGAACACCTGCTTCCCCCCCACTGCACACTGTGGTTTCTCCCATTAGCTTATCCATCACTGCAGGACATATGAGTTGGCGGAAGAAACCACTGAGTGCAGCAGGGGGAAAACGGCAAATACTTAGCGGCTGGGGAAGGGGGGGGGTCATGTTTAAATAATATTTTTATTTTATTTTTTAAAAGGGTTCTGGTTGCTTGTTGGTGGTTTTTGTCAGCTGCTCTGGCGTTGTTTGCACCAGTCTTATTAGTTCCACCCAGCACTGTATAGTGATACTGACATACTTGGAGGACAACTGGCCCGCCCTGCATTTTTGATTGACAATACCACTACCAATTTTAGGTTTCTTCCCCATGCGACACAGACAGGAAAGAACTTCACGTTTTGCCGACGCAAGAAACTGGATTTTTGGGACAAACAAAAATAAACTTAAATGAAATATAGATGTTTTGGAATTTTGGAAAAAAAAAAAAAAATTATCTATTCCTAGGGAAGCACCCAATAAAGAGCAATAGAGCCTGATTCGTGGAATTATTTATGTTTTCAGAAATTGCTTAAATTAAGCTGTTTATACTAGAAGGAACAGGATGGTTAAAAATTATTATGCTGATTTTATATGCGCTATATGACCAGATGTTTGTGGACACCTGGCCGTCATGCCTATATGATACCCGTTGTGTACCTTGTTTAAAAATGAACATGGATTTGACCCTTTTTTGGCTAAAACAGCCTCCACTCTTCTGAGAAGGTTTTCTACATTACCTTGGAGCAGGGGCGGACTGACAACTCATGGCGCCCCCGGGCAATCAGAGATTATGGGGCCACACAGTATACACATGCACAGTATACAATCACACAGTATACACAGACATGTTTCTATTGGCTGAGAAGGTACTGGAGAGGTGGGGCAGCTATAATCTCTGGATTTTTAGACCAAAAGGAACACAGATTTTTACATACTGTCCCTGGTTTTACTGATGCTGGCAACCCTGATGGGGCCCCCTAGTGGCCCAGGGCCCTCGGGCAGTGGCCGAATGGTCAGTCCGCCCCTGCCTTGGAGTGTGCTTGTGGGAATTTGTGAATCAAAAAATAAAGAATTGTGTCACCGGTGCAAAAATTAAAAATATTAATAATAGTGCAATTTTAACCGCTTGCTGACCACCTCACGCAGATATACTGCAGCAGAATGGCACGTACAGGCAAACTAACGTACCTGTACGTTGCCCGCGGCAAGCTCCGTGAGTCGGGTCGTGGGTCCCGCGGGCAACAGAGGGCAACATAAAATTTGTGCGATATTTGACACTGTTTTTGATAAACTAACACGTCAATATCTGGTTCGATGGATGGAGTAGCAATTCTCAATGAATTCTCAAGGTGCTCATCAGATATTTTGGTTCTAATCTTTAGCCCTTCTTGTGCTTCATCCTTGAAAATAGTTGCTCACAAATATAGGTGCCGCCGAAATTGGATGACATGAATAAGGCGTGATTGTGAAGAGTGGGAGATTTTTTCTTTGGGAAGATAAAACCTTTAAAAGTCCAGTAAAGAGACATTGGGGGTTATTTACTAAAGGAAAATCCACTTTGCACTGAAAGTGCACTTGGAAGTGCAGTCGCTGTAGATCTGAGGGGAACATGCAAGGAAAATAAAAAGCAGCATTTTAGCTTGCACATGATTGGATGATAAAATCAGCAGAGCTTCCCCTCATTTCAGATCTACCCCTTAGATTTAGAGCGACTGCACTCCCCAGTGTACTTTCAGTGCAAAGTGTCTTTTCCTTTAGTAAATAACCCCCACTGTCACATTTTTCTTCAGCTGCATGTGTTTCATTAAGTATAAATGCATTTTTATAAGAAAAAAAAAAACAAAAGAAACATTTTTAACATGATACTAAACACACACTGTTTAATTTTTCCCTTCTCTTTCTGTATGTGGATGATGGCACTGTCATTTTTTTTCATTAACCACTTGCCTACCGGGCACCTACGCCCCCTTCCTACCCAGGCCATTTTTCAGCTTTCGGCGCTGTCGCACTTTGAATGAAAATTGCATGGTCATGCTACACTGTACCCAAACTCATTTTCTTAACATAAATAGAGCTTTCTTTTGGTGGTATTTAATCACTTCTGGGTTTTTTATTTTTTACAAAAAAAAAAAATGTTGGGGAAAAAATGTTTTTTACTTTTTTTCTGTCAGTAAATTTTGTAGCTAAGTAATTTTTCACCTTCACTGATGTGCGCTGATGAGGCGGCACTGATAGGCTGAACTGGTGGGCATTGATGAGGTGGCACTGATGAGGAGGCACTAATATGCCGTACTTATGGGCACTGATGAGCACTGTTGGGTGGCACTGATAGGCAGCACTGGTGGGCACTGATAGGCGCCACTAGTGGGCACGGATAGGCGGTATTGATGGGTGGCATTGATCGACAGCAGTGATGGGTGGCACTGATTGCCAGCACTGACAGGCATTGCTAATGGGCAGTGGTGGGCACTGATTTCTGCCACTGGTGGGCACTGTATGCTGGCATTGGTGGGCACTGTTTTGCGACACTGTATTTATTGTAATCGGGGCACTGACGATCAGTGCCCTGATTACATCCCTAGATGTCCCCCTGTGAGGAGATGCCGCTGATCGGCTCTCCTCTCCTCACACTCTGTCAGTGTGAGGCGAGGAGAGACGATTACCGGCATCTCCTTGTTTACATGTGACCGGCTGTGATTGGACACCCCACAGGACTGAGCTTTATTCTCCATGGGGCCGCATATTTGTGTTTCACCCCTTGTGCTGGGAGCTCACTGCACGGTGCGCTCCCAGCATAGGGATGGGGGGGGGTACATTTTTTTTTTTTTTTTTTTTACTATTTTGGGCCAGTTTTCCCTAGATAAGAATAGAAAAATCAGGCGATATCCATTACCATTTACCTCTTAATGAAAGCCCAATTTGTCCCGAAAAAAAAAAAAACAGGCATAATCCACCTGGATGCACAAAGCAGTTTTGATGATATGTACGGTTTTACTAACACACGTCAAAGTTGTAAAATTGGGCTTGGGCATTAATATTTGTTTTACTGCGCAAAGGGATTATTCTACATGTAATATCCCACCTCCATTGTGTTTAGCTGGTTAGTGGGCAGAGAGGGAGTGGGCTGTCATTTACCACTGTGTATATATGGCCACAGATGTGATAGGGATCAAATGCTCAGCATAAAAACTCACTGAAAACTGAGCATGCATTGCCACCACAGCTACAAAATTCCTAGCTGAATTGGAGACATGTACAGAAGGTGGAGATTATTATTATACAGGATTTATATATATATATATATATATATATATATATATATATATATATATATATATATATATATTATACAGGATTTATATATATATATATATATATATATATATATATATATATATATATATATATATATATATATATATATATATATATATATATAGGGCCCTGCTCGTTACAGTTTACAATCGAGAAGGGAGGCTCAAGTGATACAAAAGGGTAATAACTGTGGGGGATGAGCTGATGAAGAAAATAAAAGAACACTTTTTAGGTGGAGGCAGGGTAGGGTAGAGAAAAGTTTTCAGGGATCGCCTAAAAGTAGATGGATTTAGAGATAGTCTGACAGATTAGGGTAGGGGATAGGAGAGGCTCGGGAGAAGTCCTAGAGGCAAATATGGGAGAAGGTGATGAGGGAGCTAGAGAGCAGGTGGTCTTGGCAGGACGATTAGGTTGGTATTTTGAGACTAGGCTAGTGATGTAGCTGGGGGCAGAGTTGTAGATGGCTTTGTAACTTATTGTTAGTATTTTGTATTTAATTAGTTGGGTGATTGGCA
>CM053037.1:163197279-163229779 GCA_028564925.1 Lithobates sylvaticus
CATATTTCCTTTGTGGTGTTTTTTGTATGTATTCTATGGAAGCGTCTCCCCTGTATTAGGGTAATGGCGCGTACACACGATCGCAATTTGTGACGGGAAATGTTGGAGGTGAGCTTGTTATTGGAAAGTCCGACCGCGTATAGGCTCCATCGAACATTTGCTGTCGGAATTTCCGCACACAAATGTTTGAGAGCAGGTTCCCAAATTTTCCGACAACAAAGGAAAGTCCGATCGTGTGGACACAAGTCTGATGCACAAAAGTCCACGCATGCTCGTAATCAAGCAGAAGGGGCCGCACCGGCTATTGAACTTCCTTTTTATACGTACGTATACAGGCAGTCCCCGAGTTCCGAACAGGTTAGGGACTGCCTTTTTTTTTTTCTTAAGTCGGATTTGTTCGTAATTTGGACGCGCATGCGCAGAACGGCGTTTTACGCTGTTTTCCAACGTCGTTTTCTGCTGTTTTCCGACGCTGTTTTACGATTTTTTTCTGCTATATTCTGATGTTTTCTGCTGTTTTCTGATGTGCCCGCCGGCGCCGCCTGCCGTGCGTAAGTAGGAGTTGTTCGCAAGTCGGAGGTTCGTAACTCGGGGACCTCCTGTATATGTACATATATGTACGTTTTGTACGTCACGGCGTTCTTGACGTTCGGAGTTTCCGACAACATTTGTGTGACCGTGTGTATGCAAGACAAGTTTGAGCCAACATCCTTCGGAAAAAAAATCCACGGTTTTGTTGTCGGAAAATCCGATCGTGTGTACGGGGCATTAGGCACCACTTGGAATACCACTCCCATACACAAATAGTTTTTTTTTTTTTTTGCAAGGGTTACAGTGCATTGTGTAAAAATGCAAACATGAACTGCACCATACCTCACCGCAAATGACTGCACCACATGTGTAAAATAAAATAATAAAAAAATTAAGTTGTAGAAATTTATAAAAAATAAAATAATAAAAATAAAAGCTACTGAAACCGTCCACTGCCCTACTGACACCAATTTCTGCCCTTATGACACCGTACATTGCTCTACTGACACTGTCTATTGCTCTACTGACAACGTCAGTATATATATATATATATATATATATATATATATATATATATACCGTATTTATCAATTTATAACACGCACCCCAAGTTTAGGAGGGAAGTTTAACCACTATCTGACCGCCCACCGTCAAATGACGGTGGAGCGGTGCAGCTATTGTGGCGGGCCGCCGTCATATGACGGCGCTCGCTTTTTGGCCACTAGGGGGCGCGCGCGCGCCGCGGGGGGGCGCGCGCGCGTGCCCGCCGCGTAGCTGGGGACCCGATGCGCGTGCCCGGCGGTCGCGATGACCGCCAGGCACCCGCGATTGCCCGGTAAGTGAGCAGGACGTGGATCGGTGTGTGTAAACACCCCCCCCCACGTCCTGTCAGAGGAGAGGAGACCGATGGTGTGTCCCTTGTACATAGGGACACCGATCGGTCCCCTCCCCCAGTCAGTCCCCTCCCCCCACAGTTAGAATCACTCATATAGGGTACATTTTAACCCCTGCAGCGCCCTCTAGTGTTAACCCCTTCCCTGCCAGTCACATTTATACAGTAATCAATGCATTTTTATAGCACGGATCGCTGTATAAATGTGAATGGTCCCAAAAATGTGTCAAAAGTGTCCGATATGTCCGCCGCAATGTCGCAGTCATGATAAAAATCGCAGATCGCCGCCATTACTAGTAAAAAAAAAATAATAATAAAAATGCTATAAATCCATCCCCTATTTTGAAGACGCTATAACTTTTGCGCAAACCAATCAATATACGCTTATTGCGATTTTTTTTTACCAAAAATATGTAGAAGAATACGTATCGGCCTAAACTGAGGAAAAAATTTGTTTAAAAAAAAAAAATAATTGGATATTAAATTATAATAAAAAGTAAAAAATATAATGTTTTTTCAAACTTGTCCCTCTTCTTTTGTTTATAGCGCAAGAAATAAAAAACGCAGAGGTGATCAAATACCACCAAAATAAAGCTCTATCTGTGGGGAAAAAATGATAAAAATTTTATTTGGGTACAGCGTTGCATGACCGCGCAATTGTCATTCAAAATGCGACAGCGCTGAAAGCTGAAAAATGGCTTGGTCAGGAAGGGAGTGTTCGTGCCTGGTAGGCAAGTGGTTAAGGAAAAAAACTTTTAGGAGGGAAAAAAAATACATTTTAAATGCCCATCAATGTAGCCTTCCACTGTCCATCTGCAGCCTTCCCCAAAATCGCAGCATGGTTTAGTTTTAAATTTACTGCTGCCGCCGAGATCTCTGGCTCCTCCCGCCGCCACCGAGATCTTTGGCTCCTCCCGCCGCCGCCGAGATCTTCGGCTCCTCTCACCGCCGACATAGACCGAGCCGAGTGTACTCGGCTACTCGGCTCCGCTCGCAGTAACGCCCCGTCCCGCCCCTTGGGCCCGACTCCTATGATGGACACAACACCGGGCCAATGGCGGGACGTAAAGGCTAGGAGGCGGGACTGGGCGTGACTGCGAGCGGAGCCGAGTGGAGCCTAGCCGAGTCCACAGACAGCACAGATCAGTGGGGGATCGGCGTATAACACGCACCCACAATTTCCCCCTGATTTTAAGGGGAAAAAAGTGTGTGTTATACGCCAATAAATACGGTATATATATATATACATACATACACCGTATATACACATGCACACACACATATGTGTTTGAGCTTTGGGGTGCGCACCCTAATGCAATAGGCTGTGCACACCTATGCTGCACCACATCGCAATGGAGTTATTAAAATATAATTTGTCCTGAAATTATTTACAACATTATTCACAACATTAAAGCCTAATGCCGTGTTCACGCAAGCGGAATTTCTGTCCGAAAAATCTTGGATGTTTTTTCCGATGGAATTCCGCTCAAGCTCGGCTTGCATACACACGGTCACACAAATGTTCTCTGCCCATTGAAATAAATGGGCAGCGCTTCCAAAGCGCCTGAAAAGCGATTTGATAGCGCCACAATTTTAAGCCCTTCTTTGGGGTTAAAAGCACCCCGCTAGTGGCCAAAAAGTGTTGCTAAAACAAGTGACGCTTTACTGCTAACGGCCAACGCTTTCAGTGTGAAAGCAGCCTAATACACAACGATTGGATTATCCTACAGAAAATACCACTTTTCGAAGCGATCGTACGATAATTTTGATCATTAGTATACAGCTTTCATCCAAAATGATTCCTTTTAAGGACTTTTTTTTGCCACTTCTATTCCTTTATATTGGCTTTTAACATTTACAAATGCAGCAATTTAGAATTTAGATGAAATGTTTAGCGCTGGAAAACTCTTTTTGAAAGATAAAAAGTTCATTTTATATACAACTATATAGATCAGACCAAAATGAGGGACAAATGAGGAGGAAAGAGGGATGAGGAGGCTTGCGTTACACTGTTACATAGTTACATAGTAGGTGAGGTTGAAAAAAGACACAAGTCCAACCTATGTGTGTGATTATATGTCAGTATTACTTTGTATATCCCGGTATGTTGTGGTCGTTCAGGTGATTATCTAATAGTTTCTTGAAACTATTGATTGCCCCCCGCTGAGACCACCGCCTGTGGAAGGGAATTCCACATCCTTGTCGCTATTATGCCCCGTCGGTCGGAAATTCCGATGGAAAATGTCCGATCAAACCATGTTGTCGGAAAATCCGGCCATGTGTGGGCTCCATCGGACTTTTTCCGTTGGAATTTTCAACGGAAAAAATTTGAGATCCTGCTCTCAAATTTTCCGACAACAAAGTCCGATCTGACTTTTTCCGATCGTGTGTAGGGAATTCCGACGGACAAAGTGCCACGCATGCTCAGATCAAATTACGAGGCCAAAGCTATTGGCTACTAGCCTCTACAAAGTTCCGTAGTACGCAACAAACGTCACCACATTCGGAACGATCGGATTTTCCGACAACTTTGTCGGACCGTGTGTATGCAACACCAGTTTCGGACAAAATCCGTCTGAAAAAATCCGACGGATTTTGTGGTCGGAATTTCCAACCGTGTGTACGGGGGCTTACAGTAAAGAACCCTCTAAGTAGTCTTTTCTTCTATTCATATTTTTGCCACCCAAATGCATTATTTTAAATTTTTCTACATTGAACCTCATTTGCCATGTAGTTGCCCACCCCATTAATTTGTTCAGATCTTTTTGCAAGGTTTCCACCTCCTGCGGAGAAGTTATTGCAGCGCCAGTCTTATGGGGTGGACTGGGCTGAGATGTAAATTAGTCTAGCGCCCCCATAAAGTTCCGCAACTTGTGTGGGGGGGGGGGGGCGCCACTTCTAATTTTGACTGTCCTATCATCCTGGACCACAAACCTTCCTCACTGTGCTAAAAGTTTTCTGCTGCACCATTGGTTATATCTTCTTAGTCCTCTCCATAAAATTATCAGAAATTTGTGCTTAAAGCGGGGTGCCCCCTAAAAAAAATTTCTACAAATACTGCAGCTGCTGACTTTTAATATTGAACACTTACCTGTCCCGGGGTCCAGCGATGCGGGGGAATGAAGCCCCCCCTCGTTCCCCGCTCCGCTCGCGGCGCCAGCATTCTTACTATGGGCACCCGGCTGTGGCTTCACAGCCGGCACCCACTGCGCATGCACGATCGGCGCCGCTCGCCGTGATACGCCGCGCAGTCATCTGGGACACGTGACAGGTCCCAAATGACTGTGCGGCGCTGAGGGGGAAGTGATGTCAGTGTCCGGGCACTGAAGGAGGCAGACTACAAGGGACCCCCTAGCAACAGGCATTTAGAGGTGAGTAAAAAAAAAAAAAAAATTCCAATTTTTTTTTTTATGATTTTTAAGCTATTTTTTATTTTTTTTTGGTGGAAACACCACTTTAAAGTAGAACTATAGGCAACACTTTAAAAAAAAAAATTGTTTAATTTTTGTTTTTTACAGCACAAGCCAATCAGTGGGTGCCGGCCAATGGATGTCCGCAGGCAGCCACTGATCGGCGAGGAGAGACACAGAACAGAGCTCTGCCTATGTAAACAATACAGAGCTCTGTCCTGTCAGTTAGCAAAGCAGGGAATAAAATCCATCACATCCATCAGTAAAAGCAGCACACAGTACACACATAAACACTGATTCGGCACACAGTTAACCCTTTGATCGCCCCCTGATGTTAACCCCCCCTCCCTGCCAGTCTCATTAGTACAGTGACAGTGCATATTTTTAGCACTGATCACTGTATTTTCCACAAAGTGTGAAAAGTGTCATGCCGCGTACACGCGGTCAGAATTTCCGACAACAAATGTTCGATGTGAGCTTGTTGTCGGAAAATCCGACCGTGTGTAGGCTCCATCGGACATTTGCTGTCGCAATTTCCAACGACAAATGTTTGAGAGCTGGTACTCAAATTTTCCGACAACAAAACTTGTTGTCGGAAATTTACGATCGTGTGTACACAATTCCATTGCACAAAATTCCACGCATGCTCGCAATCAAGCAGAAGATTTTTATAAAGTCAAAAACATGTAGCAGAATACATTTTGACCTAAAACTATGAATAAATTAGACTTTTTTTAATTTTTAAATTGGATATATTTTATTATTTTATAGCAGAAAGCTATAATTTTTTTTTTAATTGTCCACCTTTTTTTTGTTTACAGAGCAAAAAAGAAAAAAATGCAGTGGTAATCAAATACCACAAAAGGAGAAATCGATTTGTGAGAAAAAAAAATGACAGAAATGTAATTTATGTGCAGCGTTGCATGACTGCGCAATTGTCAGTTAAAGTAACGCAGTGCCAAAAAGCAAAAAAAAAATGGACTGGTCATGAAGAGGGTAAATCTTTCGGAGGGCAGAACTTAGGCAGAAGAAGCCTATTGGCGAAACACGTAGCGATCCTCATTGACTATTATCAACTGATTCCTATATTCATCCCTACAGATGGAAGATTCCTGTTATCATCATCTTATATAATAAGTATACAGGGCTGATATATTCAGGTCTCAGTTCATGTCGGGATATGCACACATTTTATTGTCTGCATATAACTATCTAGATCTAATAAGACCTATCTAGATAAAAAAATGCAGTATTTACAGTCGTACATACACTAGATTGTCAAAAGTATTGGGACACCTGCCTTTACATGTACCTGAACTTTAATTGCATCCCAGTCTTAGTCCGTAGGGTTCAATATTGAGTTGGCCCACCCTTTGCAGCTATACCAGCTTTAACTCTTCTGGGAAGGCCGTCCACACGGTTTAGGAGTGTCTCTATGGGAATGTTTGACTATTCTTCTAGAAGCGCATTTGTAAAGTCAGCCACTGATGTGGATGAGAAGGCCTGGCTTGCAATCTCCGCTCTAATTCATCCCAAAGATGTTCTATTGGGTTGAGGACAGGCCAGACAAGTTCCTCCACCCCAAACTCGCTCATCCATGTCTTTATGGACCTTGCTTTGTGCACTGGTCCAAATCATTTGGTGGAGGGGGGATTATGGTGTGGGGTTGTTTTTCAGGGGTTGGACTTGGCCCCTTAGTTCTAGTGAAGGGAACTCTTATAGCGTCAGCATACCAAGACATTTTGGACAATTTCATGCTCCCAACTTTGTGGAAACAGTTGGAGGATGGCCCCTTCCTGTTCCAACATGACCAATGCACAAAGCAAGGTCCACAAAGACATGGATGAGCGAGTTTGGGGTGGAGGAACTTGACTGGCCTGCACAGAGTCCTGACCTCAACCCGATAGAACACCTTTGTGATGAATTGGAGCGGAGACTGCGGGCCAGGCCTTCTCTCCATTATCAGCGCCTGACCTCACAAATGCGCTTCTGGAAGAATGGTCAAACATTCCCATAGACACATTCCTAAACCTTGTGGACAGCCTTCCCAGAAGAGTTAAAGCTGTTATAGCTGCAAAGGGTGGGCCAACTCAGTATAGAACCCTATGGACTAATGTCCCGATACTTTTGGTAATATAGTGTATTTTGAATATGTTTTTATAGAATAATTTTTAACTGATTGTTGTTAAAGCGGAGCTCCACCCGCACCAAAAATATTAACAGTCAGCAGCTTAGAGCTGAGTGGGGGCTATCTTGCCCTCACTTGACTTCTTGCTCAGCAAATGGCTGCATTCGATCGTTTCCAGGATTACCAGACGGCTCCTGTGAGGTCGACAACAAGCGGGAAGCGGCGGAGGGACACCTCTACCGATCTTGTGGGATCACTTTTATTGGGATCACTTTTATTGGGAGGCCGGCTGCCTAACGGAAAAAAAGATGGGGGGGGGGGGGGGGGGTTATGGCATCTAGCTGCAGCCATAATTACCCCGGTATTTAAAGTCAAATACATGACGCACCTTTAGTTAGGTGGTCGGCAAAAATAAACCTGGGTGGTCCTGCCATGAAGATCCACTTCCTGTTAGAGGGTGACAACGCTCTGTCCCTGTCTCCAAATTGTGCCCCTGCGTTGTCACCCCGTCACATGGGACGCTTCCATATATGGTATGCGGGAATCCACTGTCCACTGTGGTCACCATCAGGAAATGTGTCTTGTAGTCATCAGTGGAGTGAGTGTAGAGATCAGCAGCACCAGCCTGCAAGGCCCATGTTATAATACACAATAATTAGTATGGATTTCCATTCATTCCCTCATTACACACACCGACTCTCCCAATCGAGGAGGGTGTGGACACGTGACGGAGGGCGGGCCCAGACAATGACTGACAACACGTGGGCGTCTCCCGATCGCAGCCAGACACACGGGGGCGGGCGCTGCCACATACACGCCCTAGGTGGGGAGGGACTAGACGGTGAGTGACACTGACATGGGCGTCTCCCGGGCTGAGTCAGACGCGGGGGGCGGGCACTGGTATACGCACGCCTCCAGGGGGGGGAGGGCTCAGCGCAGACTGTGGGGAGGAGGGAGCAGCCGCCGGCCGGGCGTGATCCTCAATCCAAGGAAAGGCAAACTTCTCGGCCCGGGGCATCGGGGGGGCTGCGCGGGGAAAGTGAGCCGGTACCCGGGGGATACGGACCTCCCGAACACCGCCATCCCCCCCCTCTGTGTGAGGGGGGTCCCCGGGGAATAGGACACCAGGAGACACCCCATTGTGGGACCGGACAAGGTGAGTGAACACCGGGGGGATCAGTGTCCGCCGTCCTCCTCATTACCTGAATACCCCGCACCCCTCTCATCACACGGCCCCTTTATATCCTCCATCCTGGAGGTCTGCATGTCATGTCCATAGAGATGTGTGGGGAGAGATCGGATCCCATCCACCAACCACATCCCATCCCGGCTCTGTGTGTCACAGGAGGATCCCCATTGTGGTCTCCGACATCCCTCCTCCCTGTACACAGGAGCCCTACTGACAGCACAGGAAACCCGCACACAGCATCCCGGGAGGAATGTGTCTGGATACAATGTGTGTACAATGTGTATATAGTGTGTACAATGTGTGGATCTATCACACTGCACAACTTGTTACAGGAAAGACTTCCAGACACAATCTCAGGATTCTAATGGAAAATCAGTTTCCAGATGTACTCCATTCTTTTTCCCTTCCCTTCTTTTCCCCTTCCCTTCTTTTCATCCCCTATCATCCCTTCCCTTCCTCTTTTCGTCCCTTCCCTTCCTTCTTTTCGTCCCTTCCCTTCCTTCTTTTCGTCCCTTCCCTTCCTTCTTTTCGTCCCTTCCCTTCCTTCTTTTCGTCCCTTCCCTTCCTTCTTTTCGTCCCGTCCCTTCCTTCTTTTCGTCCCGTCCCTTCCTTCTTTTCGTCCCGTCCCTTCCTTCTTTTCGTCCCGTCCCTTCCTTCTTTTCGTCCCTTCCTTCTTTTCGTCCCGTCCCTTCCTTCTATTCGTCCCGTCCCTTCCTTCTATTCGTCCCGTCCCTTCCTTCTATTCGTCCCGTCCCTTCCTTCTTTTCGTCCCGTCCCTTCCTTCTTTTCGTCCCGTCCCTTCCTTCTTTTCGTCCCGTCCCTTCCTTCTTTTCGTCCCGTCCCTTCCTTCTTTTCGTCCCTTCCCTTCCTTCTTTTCGTCCCTTCCCTTCCTTCTTTTCGTCCCTTCCCTTCCTTCTTTTCGTCCCTTCCCTTCCTTCTTTTCGTCCCTTCCCTCTCCTCTTTTCGTCCCATCCCTTCCTCCTTCTTTTTTTTTTTTTTCTATCTACTTTCCCCCCATGCTCGGCTCCTTCATTCAATTTGCAGGCTATTATCTTGACTTTTAACACGTTTATGTTTCAAACAAAGGATCCCATTTGTGCACATCTGTTGCGATGTGATCTCTTCCTGGCAGTAGAGTGTCTTGGTGCAGTTTTATCTCTAAATCCCCCCCCCCCCCCCCCCCCAAGATCAAACATGTTATATATGGCAGTTTATCAGTCTGGATGTGGTGATGGGCATTCACCTCTCTGCAAGTACAGAGGAATACCTCTTTTAGAATTTCAGTTTCTTTGATTTCCCGGCCCCTTAACTGATACACCCAACTATGTAATGGAAATGGAGAGGTGAAGAATTTGTAGTTCAAATCAGCAGAGATGAAGGGTGACAACACTGCTCCTCCCTAGATACTCTAGGAAGGGTCCAGGTGAAAACTAGCGACGTGCCTAAATGCGGCTAAATGAACCTGAGTTTTTTTGTTAGTTTTTTTTCTCAAAGAATTAATTAATATTCTGTCCAATGAAATGAAAAAATGGCCAAGCTGTTGACGCACCTAAATGAGCCTGGGCCGGTTCACAACACAAAAATCGCACTCCAGCTTTTTTTTTTTTTCACTATACTAGGGTCCAGTGTATTTTTTGATACATTCCAATGCTTTTTACTGCGTTCCAGTCCAGGAAAAATGCAGCATGTTCTACTTTTTATTTTACTTTTTTTTGGAACTGACTGCACAGGTGTGAACTATGCCATTGGAAACCATATAACCTATTTTCCATGCGTTTTTGAGATGCAGAACCAAAAAATGCCCTGAACTGGATGTGGTGTGAACTGGCCCTAAATGCGTTGCAAAAATGTGGCCTGGGCACGTTTTTTGAAGCTGTTCTCCTGCTGGGGGAAAAAACATTTACAAGCGCCCTTATGCCTCGTACACACGTTCCGATTATCGTGCGGCGTATCGTTCGCATTTTGTTGCATAGAAACGAATATCGAATACAAGAGTGCAAAATGTGCTCTACGAAAAGTAAGATTTTTGTCGTACGACTCTGGAAAAACCTTGCGGTGTGCGTAGGCTACGTATCTGACATGTCAAATACGTGTGACCTCCCCCCGTGTACTTTCATGTTTCCGATCATGCGTGGTGTTTTTTTTTTTTTTTTTTTTTTTATCGTACTGCACTGTTTAAACGATTGTCGTACGATGGGCTGTCGTCCGAGCAAAGTTTTTTATTTATTTATTTTTTTTCGTGTTTGTCCCTTTTGGATTTTGTTGGCTAGACTGTCGTGATCGGCTGTGTACTAACGATCAGATTATCGAACGATCAATCCGAAAGTTTTTTATTTTTTTATCATCCGGTAATCGGAACGTGTGTACGAGGAAAAAAGGTGAGCTAACACACGATCGCAGGGGCCCGCGTTCGTGTCACGGTGCGGAAGAATGGGGAGATGCCTATGTAAACAAGGCATTTCCCTGTTCTGCCTAGCAACATGATAGAGATCTCCTTGTCATCGGGAGCAGTGATCTCTATCATGTTCTAGTGAGGCCTCCCCCCTTTCCGGATCTACTTACCTCTGTGGGTGATGAGTTGTCATCTCCTGTGCAGCAGTCTGGAGACTTGAAATCCCCAATCTTCAACCCCTTCTTGCTGCATGGCTTCCAGGATTTATCAGAATGCTTCTGGTTGGTCAAATGAGTCATGTGCCAGCCAATCGGAAGCACTCTGATCCGTCCCAGAAGCCCTGCAGAAAGAAGGGGATTAAGAGCTTGGTTTTCAAATAGGGATGCACTGATACTTTTTATTTTTTTTATTTTTTTCGATTTTATAAATCGGAGTATTAACATATATCTGTAATTGGTATCGGCGAGTACAAAAAAAAAAAAGAAGAGTATCGGTACGATACTGTTTTTTTTTTCTTCTTCCTTGTTTTTTTTTTTTTTTTTTTTTTACTCGCCGATACCAATTACCGATATATGTTAAAATTATATATATATATATATATATATATATATATATATATATATATATATATATATATATATATATATATATATATATATATATATATACACTAACAGAGCAAACAAAAAAAAAAAGTTTTAATTGTTTATCGTTTTATAAAATAGACGTGAACAAAAAAAAGCAGGAAAATAATTAAATGGAAGATAATAGGGAGTAAATTAAGGGTTATTAAGGGGTTAAACAGAGGAACATTAGTTCATCCCTTTGATCTGCAGATGAAGAAACGGAAAGATTCAAAAAGAAACAATGTTTCTTTTTATTTTAGTGTTTATTTTAGTGTTTCAGTGGACATTGCTGTTTTTTTTGTTTTTTGATCGCTCTCATTACCGGACTTTTTTAACACTTCAGCTGTCAACAGGGGAGACCCAGCGGACAGCTCAGAGAACTGAGCTTGAAAGTACAGCAGGGATGGGGATGTGGAGTGCATGATTCACTTTTTTTTAGAAAAAAAAAATGAACTTACATTTTTTAACCACTTCCCACCCAGCCAATGTATATAAACGGCCAGGTGGGCACTCTCTCCTTCTGAGTGGACATTCAGGAACGTCACTCAGGATGGGGGATCGCGCGTTCCCGCACAGCGGCGCAATCCCAATGCGCTCGTGTCACCCGGACACAGCGCATCTCCGATCGGCAGGAGGGCTCTGATTGGCCCTCCTGATCAAATGACGGCTGTGATTGGACAACACAGAGCCGGTTGCTAGACAATCGGCTCTCCTCTCCTCGCACAGAAGTTGTCGCTGAGGAGAGGAGAGCGGATCGCTGCAGCCGGCTGGTGATCAGAGAGTATGAGCTGTTTTTTATTTTTTTTTTTTTTTTTTTACAGCTTTTTACTCACTGATCACCAACCTAGTGTAAACACACGTCCCCAAATAATAACACCTGTTCCCCACATATGTCCCAATGATTATCTGCACACATGTCCATGATCATTTGTGTACATCTGTCTGTGATCACACGAACCAATTATTATACACTTAACGGAATAGTTTTTACCAAAAACATGTAGCAGAATACATTTTGGCTTAAATTCATGCCAAAATTCGATTTTATTGGATTTCTTTTAAAATAGAAAGAAGAAAATATTATATATATATTTGGGTACAGCATTGCATGACCGCGCAATTGTCATTGAAAGTGCGAGAGCGCTGAAACCTGAAAATTGGTCTGGGAAGGAAGGGGGGGGGGCGAAAGTGCCCAGTATTGATGTGGTTAAAAAACGAATGGAGGCGTCACATCTAAATTTTTGGGGGTTTACTTTACTTAAAGGGGTTGTAAAGGTTAGTTTTTTTTATTTTCGAGCGTTTTTTCGGGCGCTGTGAGTGTGAAAGATTGCAGATGAGGCTTCTTTCAAGCGCTTTACAGGCGCTTTTTTTTAACGCTAAAGCGCCTGAAAAAGACCCCAGTGTGAAAGGGGGTCTAAGCCCCCGTACACATGGTCGAAAATTCCGACGGAAAATGTCCGAACCGACCATGTTGTCGGAAAATCCGCCCGCGTGTGGGCTCCATCGGACTTTCTCCGTCGTAATTTCTGCCGGAAAAAAATTGAGATCCTGCTCTCAAATTTTCCGACAACAAAATCCGATCGCACTTTTTCCGATCGTGTGTAGAGAATTTCCGATGGACAAAGTGCCACGCATGCTCAGATCACATTACAAGACCAAAGCTATTGGCTACTGGCCTCTACGTAGTTCCGTCGTACGCAACGAACGTCACCACGTTCAGAATAATCGGCATTTCCGACAACTTTGTCCGACCGTGTGTATGCAACACCAGCGTCGGAAAAAATCAGACGGATTTTGTGGTTGGAATTTCCGACCGTGTGTACTGTGGGGGCTTAGAAGGGAAATCGAAGGAAAAGGTAAGTGAACCAACAACGCACTAGCTTAAAGGAACCCTTTACAACCCCTTTAAAACAAATGACTTGGGCTGTACCTGGTGATTAGATTGTTATGGCAAATTATTCAGCGCGTTTTGTATCGTTCTCTGCACTCGGAATGCGTAGATCTGTCTTAATGAGTCCCAGCTTGCCAAAGATAAGCAATCAGAAAGCATGCTGGAAGTTGTAGATCTGCAATATTAAGCAATGAATGTCTGTGTGTGTGTGGTGTCATCAAGAAGCTGTTTTATATAATGCAAATTCCCAACTGCTTTTGTGCACAAGAGCTAACACTCTGCCGAGGTCTCTGCTGGCTGGACGTGGGTTCCCAGCCTCCCGCATACCTCGTTCAGGTCTGTGAACATTTATCTAGGCTAAAATATTCGGTGTGGCACCTCCTCCCCCTCACCTCCTCGCTCCTGGTTTCAGGCATGTTCTGGCCTGCTGCACCTTCTGAGGAGTCACATAGGAATCTCCTGCCTTATGAGGGCTTCACTTCAGCACAGCTGCTTTGAAAACGTTATTGGATGACTGAATCTGTTGTGCAGTTTGGCTGCCCATAGACAGCGAGATCTGTAGAGCTCCTTCTGCCCGTTGCTGTACAGCTGGATCTGTTGTGGCTTTTCTGGATGACTGGAAATGGCTCCTCGTTTAAAATTGAACTCTGGGTAAAAAAAAAAATGCCATTTAAAATGCACTATATTAACAAAAGTATTGGGACGCCTGCCTTTACACCAACTTTAATGGCATCCCAGGCTTGTGCACACGATCGGAATTCTCGTCGGAAAAGCCTCGGACGTTTTTTTTTCCGCCGGAATTCTGCTCAAGCTTGTGTTGCCTACACACGGTCACACCAAATTCCGACCGTCAAGAATGCGGTGACGTACAACACTACGACGAGCCACGGAAACGAAGTTCAATGCATGCGTAGAATTGTTTCCGAGCACGCGTCAGAATTAGGGGTGCAACGGATCAAAAAGCTCACCGATCGGATCGATCCTCGGATCAGAGTCACGGATCGGATCATTTTTCGCATCAGCAGATAATAATTGAATTTGCAAAAAGCTGTGAAAATTCCACCACCATATAGTCCCCACTGTAATATCCACGTCATCTCCCCCCCCCCCACTGTAATATCCACGTCATCTCCCCCCCCCCACTGTAATATCCACGTCATCTCCCCCCCCCCCTGTAATATCCACGTCATCTCCCCCCCCCCCCACTGTAATATCCACGTCATCTCCCCCCCCCCCCCACTGTAATATCCACGTCATCTCCCCCCCCCCCTGTAATATCCACGTCATCTCCCCCCCCCCACTGTAATATCCACGTCATCTCCCCCCCCCCCACTGTAATATCCATGTCATCTCCCCCCCCCCCCCCCACTGTAATATCCATGTCATCTCCCCCCCCCCCCCCACTGTAATATCCATGTCATCTCCCCCCCCCCCCACTGTAATATCCATGTCATCTCCCCCCCCCCCCCCCCCCCACTGTACCCTCCCCCCCCCCACCCCCATCTCCCCCCCCCACTGTAATATCCATCTCCCCCCCCCCCCACTGTAATATCCATGTCATCTCCCCCCCCACTGTTATATCCACGTCCTCCCCCCCCCCCACTGTTATATCCATGTCATCTCCCCCCCCCCCACTGTAATATCCACGTCATCTCCCCCCCCCCACTGTAATATCCACGTCATGTCCCCCCCCCCCCACTGCATCTCCCCACTGTAATATCCCCGTCTCCCCACCACTGTAATATCCCCGTCTCCCCCCCACCTGTAATATTGGCCGGGTATCGGCAGGGTAATGCAGAGTATATGCTGGGTAATGCAGAGTTTGTTTCCGTCAAATGACGGGGCGATCACATTGTAAACGGCCGCCGGGTGTACCAAGATGGCCACCGCTCCGGAGCTAGGCCGAAGCCGCGGCCTTTCCTAAGGCCGAGGCCGCGGAGCGTTCCGCAGATTGTGGGGTGCGCCGATCCGAACAGGGTGACCCGTTTGGATCACGGATCGGCGACGATCCGTTGCACCCCTAGTCAGAATTGCCACAGACTGCGTAGGAATTTCCGATAGAAACTTTTTCTGTCGGAAAAATTTGAGAACCTGCTCTCAATCTTTTGCTGGCCGAAATTCCGCCAGCAAAAGTCAGATGGAGCATACACATGGTTGCATTCTCCAACCAAAAGCTCTCATCTGTCTTTTGCTGGCCGAAATTCCGACCGTGTGTACGCAGCATTAGTCTGTAGGGTTCAATATTGAGTTGGCCCACCCTTTGCAGCTATAACAGCTTCAACTCTTCTGGGAAGGCCGTCCACAAGGTTTAGGAGTGTCTATGGGAATGTTTGACCATTCTTCCAGAAGCGTGTTTGGTCAGGCACTGATGTTGGACGAGGAAGCCCTGGCTTACAGTCACCGCTCTAATTCATCCCAAGGTGTTCTATCAGGTTGAGGTCAGGCCAGTCAAGTTCCTCCACCCCAAACTCGCTCATCGAATGTCTTTATGGACCTTGCTTTGTGCACTGGTCCAAATCATTTGGTGGGGGGGGGGATTATGGTGGGGAGTTGTTTTTCAGGGGTTGGGCTTGGCCTCTTAGTTCCAGTGAAGGGAACACTTAAGGCACAAGCATTCCGAGACATTTTGGACAATTTCATGCTCCCAACTTTGTGGGAACAATTTGGGGATGGCCCCTTCCTGTTCCAACATGACTGCACACCAGTGCACAAAGCAAGGTCCATAAAGACACGGATGAGTGAGTTTGTGGTGGAGGAATTTGACTGGCCTGCACAGAATCCTGACCTCAACCCAATAGAACACCTTTTGGGATGAATTAGAGCAGAGACTGCGAGCCAGATCTCATCCAACATCAGTGTCTGACCTCACAAATGTGCTTCTGGAAGAATGGTCAAACATTCCCATAGACACTCCTAAACCTTGTGGATAACCTTCCCAGAAGAGTTGAAGCTGTTATAGCTGCAAAGGGTGGGCCAACTCAATATTGAACCCTACGGACTAAGGCCCCTTTCACACGGGGCTGTCCGTTTTACTCCTCCGCTTGCTCAGCGGGCATCGCTCCGTTGATCCCTCGCTGAGCCGGTGGATGGCAAGTCAGTCTCTGCACTGTGATAAAAAGTTATAGCGTCTACAAAATAGGGGATACATTTATGGCATTTTTTCTATTTATTTATTTTTTAACTAGTAATGGCGATCTGCGATTTTTTTTTTTTTTTTTTTTTTTTTTTTTTTTTTGTAGTGACTGCGACATTGCGGCGGACACTTTTGTCAATATTTTGGGACCATTCACATTTATACTGCGATCAGCGCTATAAAAATGCACTGATTACTGTATAAATGTTGACTGTCAGGGAAGGGGTTAACACTACGGGGGCGAGGAAGGGGTTAAATGTTACCTAGGGAGCGATTCTAACTGAAGGGCACTCACAAGGGGAGGAGACCGATCGGTGTTCCTTTTGTACTGGGAACACACGATCGTTCTCCTCTCCTCTGACAGGACGTGGATCTATGTGTTTACACACACAGATCCACGGTCCTGCTGTGTTCACGGGCGATCGCGGGTGCCGGCGGACATCGTGGCTGCCTGGCACTAGTGATGCAGCGTGTGCCCCATAGAGGCTCAGGAAGTAAAAGACGTCGTATGATGGCGGCCCGAAGGGACAAAGGGTTCCTGCCGCCGTCATATCACTATGAGCGGTAGGGAAGTGGTTAAAGAGCACCTGTCATTATAGAGCCATCATGGCAGCTCCTGTTAGCGGGCATCCACTCACCTGCTGCCGCCACGTCCCTCACCTTGTGTGTCGCTGCCGCATCACCAGCCGTCCCATTTAAGTGAATGGGACTGTCTGTGAGTCAGAGGAGGAGCCACTGCGGGACAGAGATGACAGTTGCTTTTTAAAAATGATGATTTAAATCAAATCCACCCCGATCCCCGGCCTACCTGATCCCGGCCTGGTTTTCTTTTTAGGGCCTTCAATCATTTGTTTTTCTCTAAAATGATCCATTTAGCGTTTTTACAATGCAAAGCCTTTTTTTTTTTTTTTTTTTTTTTTTTTTTTTACTTTATTGAAATTGTCACTTTGTGACAATACAATAGTTTATATAAATTTCCCCAGAGACTTCTGAGGAGCTCCGGATCAGCCAAGCCAGACATGCTGCGTTTTTGGGCACCTCTGTTGGGCTGTGAATGGGGCACATAGGAAACAATTGTGTTGTATGCGGCCTTGCAAGGACCTGTGTTAATCAGATGCAGAAAAACACAAGTCTCGGCACGTTGGTGTGAAGGAGCTTTAATAGCACAGGACGTGGCGCTGTAATACTCATTCACACCAATAAACTTCACCATGCAGGTTACCATTTGGGGAGAAGCCATTTAAATGTGAACTTCTGATACAGCTAAATAGACAGATGCAATGCGTATACAGTAATACCTGGGATTGCGAGTAACGCGGTTTACAAGCGCTTCGCAATACGAGCGTTTTTTTTTTTTTTTTTTTTTTTTTTTTTTTAAATCCTGACTCGGTTTGCGAGCGTTGTCTCGCAAGACGAGCAGGATTCAAGGCAATGGCTCTGACGGAGACTCTTTACCATGTTATCAGCCGTGTCCAATCACGGCTGATCACGATGTAAATAGGAAGAGCCGGTGATCGGCTTTTCCTCACTCTGACAGACGCGAGTAGAGGAGAGCCAATCGGCGGCTCTCCTGACGAGGGGGTCTTTGCTGATTGTTTATCAGCACAGCCACCCCTCAGATCCAACCCAGAACCACCATAATGACGCCCAGGACCACCAGGGACGCCACCACACTGGACCACCAGGTATGCCCCCCTAGACCCCCAGGGAAATGCACATCTGGGCCCAGGTAGCTGCCAATCAGTGTCCACTGACATTGCCTGCCAGTGCCATCAGGGATGCCCATCAGTGCCTCATATTAGTGCCACGTATCAGTGCCCAGCAGTGCTGCCTATCGGTGCCCAGTAGTGCCACCTATTGGTGCCACCCATAAGTACCAATCTTTTCATCCTTTGTGTCGCCTATCGGTGCCCACCTGTGCTACCCATGAGTGCCCACCAGTGCCGCCTGTCAATGCCCATCAGTGCTGCATATCAGTACCACCTACCAGTGCCCGCTCATTGATGCCACCTCATCGGTGCTGCCTTATTAGTGCCCGTCAGTGCTGCCTTATCAGTGCCCATCAGTGAAACAGAACGTACTTATTTACAACATTTTATAACAGAAACAAAACCAAAACTTGTTATTTTTTTACAACATTTTCAGTCCTTTTTCTATTTGTTTAGCAAAAAATAAAAACCACAGAGGTGATAAAATACCACCAAAAGAAAGCTCTATTTGTGGGAACAAAATGATAAAAATTTACTTTGGGTACAGTGTTGCATGAACCGCGCAATTGTCATTCAAAGTGCGACAGCGCTGAAAGCCGAAAATTGGTCTGGGCAGGAAGGAGTATAAGTGCCCGGTATTGAAGTGGTTAATGACATTTACCTGTCGAGAGCCTGCAATGTCTGCACCACCGAGCCTGATCCGTCCATTGGATCGGGTGCAGATGCCGCCATTGTAACGAAGGGAAACCGGCAGTGGAGCCTTCAGGCTTCACAGTCTGTTTCCTACTGCGAGTCGCATGGCACTTTCTGAATGGTCCCGTCTTCTGCAACACAAACACAGGTCCCAGAAGGCAGCGAGGTGGGGGGGAAGGAGGAGACGACGCACTGCGCCGCAGCTGAGCTAGGATGGAAGTACTTTAGGTAATTCAGAAAAGGTAGGAAAAAAAAAAAAAAGAAAAACGGTCTCCAAAAATGAGAGGTGGAGGAGGGGTGGTCTTTTCTTTAAGACCAATTTGTAAAAGTGGGTGGAACTCCGCTTTAAGGAGGAATTGTCTGATTCAGTCATCGTTATTCATAGCTACCAGTCAGATTCCACATTTTCTTTTCTAAAGCCCGGTACACACAATCAGAATATTGTACAAAAAATACCGCTTTTCGACGTGATCGTACGATAATCTGATCGTTGGTACACCGATATCGTTTGAAATTTTACAAAGGGACAAAAGTTTTTCTCGTATAATACCGGATCTTACGATTTTATTATTTTTTATTGACATTTTTTTTTCCCCATTTAATCAGTACAATCAGTTTTGGTACAAAAATACAATACAAATACATTACATTACTTCTGAATTTTTTATTCTGACGTACGAGAATTTTCGTACTTTAGTAACCTATTTCGTTTTCGATATGGAGATTCGCATCCAAAAAAAAAAAAGACAATCATTTGTCCGATAATTGTGTGTACCAAGCTTTTAAGCTGACTATACATCATGTAAAAGCAAAGAAGGCGCTTCTAAGTGCAGTACTATAAAGCTTTAATGTGACAAATGGTTAAAAGCACTTACAGGAAATAAAAGCAATTCTCAGTTGTACGATGTCCAGCAGGGTGGTCTCCTCCTGTGGCTGTCCCAGCAGGATGGTCTCCTCCTGTGGCTGTCCAGCAGGGTGGTCTCCTCCTGTGGCTGTCCCAGCAGGGTGGTCTCCTCCTGTGGCTGTCCCAGCAGGGTGGTCTCCTCCTGTGGCTGTCCCAGCAGGATGGTCTCCTCCTGTGGCTGTCCCAGCAGGGTGGTCTCCTCCTGTGGCTGTCCAGCAGGGTGGTCTCCTCCTGTGGCTGTCCAGCAGGGTGGTCTCCTCCTGTGGCTGTCCAGCAGGGTGGTCTCCTCCTGTGGCTGTCCCAGCAGGATGGTCTCCTCCTGTGGCTGTCCCAGCAGGATGGTCTCCTCCTGTGGCTGTCCCAGCAGGATGGTCTCCTCCTGTGGCTGTCCCAGCAGGATGGTCTCCTCCTGTGGCTGTCCCAGCAGGATGGTCTCCTCCTGTGGCTGTCCAGCAGGATGGTCTCCTCCTGTGGCTGTCCAGCAGGGTGGTCTCCTCCTGTGGCTGTCCAGCAGGGTGGTCTCCTCCTGTGGCTGTCCCAGCAGGGTGGTCTCCTCCTGTGGCTGTCCCGGCAGGGTGGTCTCCTCCTGTGGCTGTCCCAGCAGGGTGGTCTCCTCCTGTGGCTGTCCCAGCAGGGTGGTCTCCTCCTGTGGCTGTCCCAGCAGGATGGTCTCCTCCTGTGGCTGTCCCAGCAGGATGGTCTCCTCCTGTGGCTGTCCCGGCAGGATGGTCTCCTCCTGTGGCTGTCCCGGCAGGGTGGTCTCCTCCTGTGGCGGTCCAGGCAGGGTGGTCTCCTCCTGTGGCGGTCCCAGGCAGGGTGGTCTCCTCCTGTGGCGGTCCCGGCAGGATGGTCTCCTCCTGTGGCGGTCCCGGCAGGGTGGTCTCCTCCTGTGGCGGTCCCGGCAGGATGGTCTCCTCCTGTGGCGGTCCCGGCAGGATGGTCTCCTCCTGTGGCGGTCCCGGCAGGGTGGTCTCCTCCTGTGGCGGTCCCGGCAGGGTGGTCTCCTCCTGTGGCGGTCCCGGCAGGGTGGTCTCCTCCTGTGGCGGTCCCGGCAGGGTGGTCTCCTCCTGTGGCTGTCCCGGCAGGGTGGTCTCCTCCTGTGGCGGTCCCGGCAGGATGGACTCCTCCTGTGGCTGTCCCGGCAGGGTGGTCTCCTCCTGTGGCGGTCCCAGCAGGGTGGTCTCCTCCTGTGGCGGTCCCGGCAGGGTGGTCTCCTCCTGTGGCGGTCCCGGCAGGGTGGTCTCCTCCTGTGGCTGTCCCGGCAGGGTGGTCTCCTCCTGTGGCGGTCCCGGCAGGGTGGTCTCCTCCTGTGGCGGTCCCGGCAGGGTGGTCTCCTCCTGTGGCGGTCCCGGCAGGGTGGTCTCCTCCTGTGGCGGTCCCGGCAGGGTGGTCTCCTCCTGTGGCGGTCCCGGCAGGGTGGTCTCCTCCTGTGGCGGTCCCGGCAGGATGGTCTCCTCCTGTGGCGGTCCCGGCAGGGTGGTCTCCTCCTGTAGAGCAGTGTTCCAGCCGCAAATTAAAAAAAAAAAAAAATCCAGCAGCTACAAACACTGTAGCTGCTGACTTTTAATAAGGACACTTGCCTGTCCTGGGAGACCGCAATGTCGGTACCCTGAGCCCGGATCCCCCATATATTTCTCGCTACTGGTCAGCAGTGTGGAGCAGTGCATGGAGATACAGGGAAGAGCCGCCTGGATGCTGGATCCGGTGTTTTGTCAGATTAGGTGACCCGACAGATTGTGTGACGTTTCGTTGCCACCATCTTGCTACACCCCGCACTCCTCCACAGTAAGGATACAGTGAGAAGGCGGCAAGCGGACATCTTGTTACACCCACTGGAGTCTTGCATTCCACAGTTATTTGTAACAGTAAACAAAGCTTGTATAGTGAAATTCTGTATTTTTAAATCTGTCTGACAATTTGGATGTTGAATTTTAAAAGCAGCGGCAAGCCTGCTGATCTCACTGGTTTGCTAATCTGACAGAACACAGCTGCTTTTAAAATTCAACATTAAAACACTCTGATGTATTTCAAAATACTCAATTTCACTATACAGGGGGTCCCCTGGTTCCGAACCCGTTAGGGACTTTCCTCCTGTTTGTAATTCGGAAATGTTCGTAAATCGGCCGCGCATGCGCAGAACGACAATTACGGACATTTCCAATGTTCCGTCGAATGTCGTTCTGCGCATGTGCTGCAAATTACGGACCTTTCCGTCATTTTCCGAGGCTCCGCCTGGCCGCACATGTTTAGAGCGGCCGATGGTCCGCACAGACCTGCAGAGGGTCCCCGCATCGCCCGGTTCGTAAGTCGGGGACCCCCTGTATAAGCTCCGTTTACTGTAAAACATAAGTATGAAATGCAAGACTCCGGTGGGTGTAACAAGATGTCTGCTTGCTGCCTTCTCACTGTATCCTTACTGTGCAGGAGTGCGGGGTGTAGCAAGATGGCGGCGACCAAAAGTCACTTTCGTTACAAAATCTGACGGGTCGCCTAATCCTGACGAAACACCAACCTGGAAGTCAAGTCCATAGAAGTGTCGTCAAGGGGGGGCGGTGATGCGTTTTCGGAGCATGCTCCTCCTTCGATCCTTGGATCTGGAAAAGGAAAGAATTGATGAATCTCATTTGCTATTGTCACTCAGAAATCTCCTTTCAAGCGGAACTAAACACCCCTTCACTCGACAATGTGAGTGAGCTCCCTTGCTGGCACTGACCTCTTTTCGCCGCCCTCTTTTGGGTTCATGATCTTAAGCCATTCTGATCGGGATGATGCGACTCCTGCGCACAGGACTTCATTCATCCTGGCAGATGCCAGAGTTGTTTGCTGAGCTGCACAGATCAAAGTACAGTTTAAGAAGTTTTTACAGAGGAAGGAAAGGATCCTTTATTGCAAATGGGGGGGGGGGGGGGGACCTTCCTTCTCGCATATTTTAAAGGGTACAGTGAACTTCTATTTCTCTCTTCGCCTTTCAGGACAGCACCTTGGAGAGAGCGCAGCTCCGCCTTTACCCAGGAAACACTGCGTGACAACGCCCCTTTTTAAGATCAGCTGCTTCCACCATGCCTTCAGTTGTTTTAGTGTTTCCTCCGCCATGGTGGAACACTGCTGGGGAACCAGGGGTGCTGCGCTCTCTTTAAGGGAAAAACGAGGGTTTTGGCAGTACCTTGTGCTTACGTTCGCAAAGACCAGCCCAGCACCTTCCCGAACGATGGGGTTGGTGTTCCGGTGTTCCCTTCCTTCGTCGGCTCACAGGAGTAATGGACTGCCGGAGGTTGATCGCCCGTGCGTTCGGGGGGCCGCGGTTGTGCTCAGAAACGAGCGTTCCATGCCAGGCCTCAGCATGGCGGCGCCGAATCCCGGACGGCGGGGGACGCCAGTTCCGGTGGGTGGAGACCTCCGGCAGGGCGTAGCAGCAATTGGTTCCAGCTGCTGGAACGCAGGAGGAAGGGGCAGGTCCTCTGGCCGGGACTTCCGTTTGTTTGGCACGGTCGGAAAGCCATTTAAAGCGTGCGGACGGCGGCTGCTACGATCGAAATGGAGGACGGATCTTCAGCAGCTATGGCGGATGCAGGCGCCCAGGTTCCCGGCCAGCCCCAGGTAGGAGAGGTACAGAGGGACCTCTTTCCTTTACATCACTGGGTGTTTTTTTTGTTTGGTTTATGTATTAAGTTAACCTGCAGCTGTCTGCTTTGGTGTAAAGGTCCATTAGCAGTTCAGCAGGGATTGAGACTCTGGGCACTTAGGGTGTTTGTCTTTGGGGGTCTACCTGTTGTACTCTACTTCAAGAAAATGCCCCTCATGCAAAAATCCTTTAAGGGACTCTTGGCCCAAACCCCTGTGCAGATCCTGCATTGCGGATTTAGTGAAGGAGGAGTCTTCACAGGAGTGCAAGGAACTCCTGTCTTCAGTGAGGAAAGAACTAGCAGAGGCCCTAGGGACAGTACGCTCCCTTGTGAAAAAGCGTGGTCAGAGTTCCAGCCAAGAACAGGGTTCTCAATCCAGTCTCCCTCCGTCCACTTCTGTGCAAATTGAAAGTGAGTCTGAGGAAGAAAGGGAAAGCATTCCTCCCTCAACGTTTGATTCTGATGATGAGGAAGAGGAAGAAGAAGCCAAGGCTTCTAGATATAAACTGTCACTTGAGGAAGTTGATGATTTACTCAAGGCAATTTATACTACACTGGAGATCCAGGAAGAAAAAATTCAGCTGTCAGTACATGACAAAATGTACCAGGGGCTGGAGGAGGTTAAACATAGAGTCTTTCCGGTACACAAGGTGTTAACAGACTCCATTAAAAAGGAATGGAAGGATCCAGAGAAAGGACAATTTTTTTCTAAAGCCCTTAAAAGGAGGTTCCCTTTTGAGGAGAGTGAGGAGTGTGTTTGGAATAAGAAGCCAAAGATAGATGCGGCCTTCTCTCAAGTATCCAGAAAAACGGACTTAGCCTTTGAGGATATGGGAATTCTTAAAGATGCTATGGACAAAAAAGCGGATGGGCTACTGAAGAAAGCATGGGACTCTTCATTAACCAATCTGAAACCTGCAATGGCAGCCACAGTTGTGGCCAGAAATTTGGAATGCTGGTTAGACCAACTCAAAAATCATGTGGTGGCAGGTACCTCCAGGAAAGATTTATTAGAGTCCTTCCCTACTCTATTAAAAGCCGTCCGATATATGGCTGATGCCTCGGCAGAGTCCATCAAAATGTCTGCCAGGTCATCAGCATTGGTTAATTCCGCAAGAAGAGCCCTCTGGCTTAAAACTTGGTCAGGGGATTCAGCCTCTAAAGGGAAATTGTGTGGGATTCCCTTTTCAGGGGACTTGTTGTTTGGTCCGGAATTAGAGACTGTACTTGATAGGACAGCAGACAAAAAGAAAGCTTTTCCTCAGAAAAAGAAAGTGGTACAACAGAGGAAGAATTTTCGTCCTTTTCGACAAACCGATAAGGAAAAGGACCAAACAAAGAAAAGACCTTGGAACCCCCAGAGAGGAAGAGGCAGGGTGGGGTATTGTTCAGAAACCCTGAGCAATCCCCTAAAAAACAGTGACCAGCTTCCAGTAGGAGGGAGGCTTCAGGACTTCTTGCCCAGTTGGGAAAAAACAACAAGAAGTCCATTTGTCCTAGGGATAATCCAGCAGGGTTACCATCTGGAGTTTTTACAAAACCCCCCAAGTCGGTTCTATGTAACAAACTTACCGAAGGATCAGGAGAAGGCTCTGGCTATGAAGTCTCTTCTTCAAGAGCTGATGCAACAGAATGTCATCTCTCAAGTCCCAGAGGGGCAAAAAGAAAAAGGGTTTTTTTCCCATATATTCTTGGTCAGGAAACCATCGGGAAAGTTCCGTCTGATCCTCAACTTGAAGCTGTTGAATCGATCCATAAAATACAAAAGATTCAGGATGGACACGATTTTTTCAGTAAAGAACTTGCTGACCCCCAGGTGTCACATGGCCTCCATCGATTTGAGGGATGCATACCTCCATATCCCAATAGCACCCCAGTCCCAGAAATTTCTACGTCTGGCAGTCAATTTGGGGAGGGGGGAGGTTTGGCATCTCCAGTTCAGAGCCCTGCCATTCGGCCTCTCCTCCTCACCCAGAGTTTTCACGAAAGTGATGGCAGAAGCATTGGAACCCCTGAGATTGAAGGGGATCCCAATAGTGCCCTACTTGGACGACCTGCTACTTTTTGCCGACTCAAAAAGTCAGGTGGAAGTCAACCTTCAAGTGACGCAAGCACATCTAAGAGGTCTGGGTTGGCTTCTCAACATGCAGAAGTCCAACCTAATACCAGCTCAAAGAGCAAAGTTCCTGGGGTACGAAATAGACTCAGTAGAACAGAAAATATTTCTGCCCCAAGAAAAAATAGAAAAGTTACAGTCGGCTCTGAAGGTACTTCAGTCCAATTCAAGGTTCTCAGTAAGACAAGCCATGTCAGCCCTGGGTCTGCTGACAGCAGCAATCCCTGCAGTACAGTGGGCCAGACTGCATGCTCGTCCGCTGCAGGCAGACATTCTGACAAATTGGTCCTACCAGGAATCGCTGGAGAAAAAGTTTGTCATAGGGGTAAGAGCAAAAAGATCACTCTGGTGGTGGAGGAACCAGAGAAACATCTCAAAAGGTCTTCACTGGTCATTCCCAGTAACCCAGAGACTGACCACAGATGCCAGCGCATGGGGGTGGGGAGCCCACCTGGAAGAACAAACTATTCAGGGGGTTTGGTCCAAGCCAGAAGCAAGAAGGTCATCGAACTGGAGAGAGTTGAAGGCTATTCATCTGAGTCTTCTGTCCTTCCAGGAACTTCTAAAGAATCAGCATGTCCAAGTCTTGACGGACAATATGACGGCAGTGTTATACATAACAAAGCAAGGGGGGCACAAAAAGCAGAACTCTGTTGGATTTAGCCTGCCAGATACTGAGATGGGCAGAGAACAACTTGGCTTCCCTATCGGCAGTACACTTAAAAGGGACGGAAAACACCTTGGCAGATCTCCTCAGCAGGAGGGAAGTAAGAGAAGCAGAGTGGTCTCTGAATCAGGATCTATTCAAGACAATAGCCAAGAGTTGGGGTGTTCCTCAGGTGGACCTATTCGCAAGTCAGGAAAACGCGAAAGTACCAGTTTTCTTCTCCCTTCAGAGACAGGATCAAGCTCTGGGGTTAGATGCTCTGGCTCACAGATGGGACTTCCAGCTGTCCTACGCTTTTCCCCCATTTCCACTAATTCCAAGGGTACTAGCAAAATTCAGACTGGAATCCACGGAACTAATTCTGATAGCTCCTTATTGGCCAAAAAGGCCGTGGTTTGCAACCCTCATGAACCTCTCAGTAAAACCTCCTTGGAAGTTACCAAACAGGTCAGATCTACTGAGTCAGGGCAAGTTTCTTCATCCAGATCCAGCGTTTCTCAACCTAGCAGCTTGGTTTCTGAAGAACAAATCCTAAGACAAAAGGGACTATCAGAGAAACTCATTACTACCCTTCTTGCAAGTAGGAAGAAGGTGACAAGAGACATTTATTTTAAGGTCTGGAAAGTTTATAATACATGGTGTTCCAGAAAAGACTTTAGTTTGTCTAGTACAATTTCAGTTCTAGAGTTTCTTCAAGACGGATTGGAGAAAGGCCTAGCAGCAAGTACGCTCAAGACGCAAGTAGCGGCCTTATCAGTTTTTTTTGGAAAGAACCCTGTCAGGGGAGCCTTTAATAATTTGTTTTTTCAGAGCTATGGCTAAAGTAAAGCCTAAGCCTGTGATCATTTTTCCCAAATGGGATTTATCTTTGGTTCTTCAAGGGCTAACAAAGCTTCCGTTCGAGCCAATAGAAGGATCCTCACTTAAGTTTTTAACGTTTAAAACTGTGTTGTTGGTGGCAGTAACATCAGCTCGTAGAGTCAGTGAGTTACAAGCTCTATCAATCAAAGAGCCATTTATGAGGTGCCTACCAGACAGGGTAGTTCTAAAGACAGACCCAGCCTTCCTACCAAAAGTAAGCTCTGCTTTTCATCGGGCACAGGAGATCATTCTCCCTACATTTTGCCCCTCACCTTCGGGGCCAGGAGAAGAAGCCTTCCATACTCTGGATGTCAGGAGATGTCTTCTTAAGTATCTGGAAATAACAAAGGACTTTAGAAAATCATCCTCATTGTTTGTTTTAATGGAGGGCGCTCACAAGGGATGTAAAGCTTCCAAAAACACCCTTGGAAGATGGTTAAAGCAAGCCATTAAAGAAGCATACACCTCTCTAGGTTTGGAGCCTCCAGAAGGAATCTTGCCTCATTCAACCAGAGCAGTAGCGGCATCATGGGCAGAAAAGGCCGGAGCATCGCCTGAACAAATTTGTAAGGCTGCCATATGGTCCAGTTTTTCAACTTTCATAAAACACAACCGCTTGGATCTGCTTTCAGCCTCAGACCAATCCTTCGGGAGAAAGGTTTTACAGGCAGTGGTCCCACCCTGAAGTTTCTTGGTTATCCTCTCCAAGGTGCTGTCCTGAAAGGCGAAGAGAGAAAACCTTAGTTAGACTTACCGGTGACGGTATTTCTACGAGCCTTTCAGACAGCAGCCTACTTCCCTCCCTAGGTTATGATGTATAATGTATAATTATAGGGCATGGTAACTGTCTGCTTATATTTTCCAGCATGTCGGAGGATTTCTCGATAACAACTGAAGGCATGGTGGAAGCAGCTGATCTTAAAAAGGGGCGTTGTCACGCAGTTTCCTGGGTAAAGGCGGAGCTGCGCTCTCTCCAAGGTGCTGTCCTGAAAGGCTCGTAGAAATACCGTCACCGGTAAGTCTAACTAAGGTTTTTTAGTCACATATATAAGAGGATCATTGTGAACTTCTTTTTTTTTTTTTTTTTTTAGATTTCTTTATGAATGCACCATAAGGCTTTTCATGCGACTTGGGACTGAAAAGTCGCATGACAAGTCGTACCCCATGATTTCCAATGAGTACCGTTCATATCTGTGCGACTTCAAAGTAGTCCCTGTACTACTTTGGTCCCGCTTTGATGCGACTTGAGGTCCATAGACAGTCATTGCGTCAAGTGGCGGCAAAATCGCGCGCCTTTGGGGCCGCAATAGTGGAAACATAGCCTAAAGGTAATGATGTGCCAGCAATCCAATTTCAGTCTTTACAGAAACATGGAGTAGTGGTAGAAAAAAGAGATCAAGTGGACAATCAAGTCTGCCCTATTTTAATTTTATTTTTATTTAATTTATTCTATTTTTATTTATTTATTTTTCTGTTATATATATATATATATATATTAATTTATATATATTTATATATATATAATTTATATCTATATATATTTTTATTTATATTTATATATCTATATATATTATATATATATATATATATATATATATATATATAAATATATAAATTTGAAGGTTCAGAATATTCAGGCAGAACAGCAGACAGACCTAAAAACACAGATGAATGTATCCAAGTATTTAATAAAGAGACCCTGTCACTAGGGCTGAAACAACTAATCGATTAAGAAATTAATCGATTACTATTTTCATAATCGATTAATCGGCCAGTAATATAATGGGGGTAAAAAAAAAAAAAATAAAAAGAGCAAATCACTACTGTAAATATTACTTTCACAGTTCTACGGTAAAAAAAATTAAACCCTTACAGTAGTGATTTATATGCTTTTTTTTTTTTTGTACTATAAAGGGCTCATTTTAGTTATTTTTTAACCCCATTATGTTACTAAACGTCTTAGACCTGGTTCACATCTATGTATTTTTTGGTGCTTTTTGCAGAAACGTACTACAGTTCATTACATGGTTTCCTATGGGACACGTTCACATCTGTGCTTTTTTCAGCTGCTGCGTATTTGGAAAGGGTCAGGGACTTTTTTTTTTAAGGCAAAACTTTTTTTTGGTTCAATATACTTCAATGGAGAAGCTGCAGAAAAGCATGTAATGCGTTTTTGCAGCAATTTTGTGTTTTTTATTGTGCCCAACAACCAATTGGCCAAAAAACAGTATGTCTCTTCTAATAGTATATACAGTACATCTCCTCTAATAGTATATACAGTACATCTCCTCTAATAGTGTATACAGTATATCTCCTCTAATAGTGTACACAGTATATCTCTTCTGTCTGTTATTCTCAGAGTGGATTTGATATTTTGCTCCCCAACCATATAGTTGGTTGTTTATATTTACCACTGCATAAAGAGATTTGAGAATAAATTGCCTTTTTTTTTTTTTTTTTAAACTTTACATATTAACTAAATTATACACCACACATTTTTTTTTTTTAAAGTTATTAGCCGATTATTTGAAACAATAATCGGCCAACTAATCGATTATGAAAATAATCGTTAGTTGCAGCCCTACCTGTCACCCTGTGATATAGCAGATTCATAGTGACTTTGTAAAGGACCAACCCGCCTGTACTCTCTTGCCTGCACTTGCTTCATTGCAGCCGGTACTGAAAAAAATGTGTCTGCGACCCGGGAGATCAGTAAAGTTACTCCCTCGGTCTTGTAACTATGCACGGGCCTAGTCATTGGCTGCTAGGCCCAAAGGGGGTCACATGATCCCCCCCCCCCCTCATATTTGGAAGTGTTGGGTAGTGTTGCCAGCTGTGTTGGAGGACGTGGCAAGGAAGTTGTGTATAAGTGGGTCAGACTCAGGGGGGCCCTTTGCAGAGACGCTGTCACTCTACTCTTGGTGTGCAATGTGACGGTGTTCCTTCCAAAAAAATGTTTTAAATGCAGACAGAAGTACCCAATATCATTCTCATGCATCCCTGTGTAGCAGCACTCAAACTGGGAGAGGGAGTAGCAGTAGGGAGGCAGTTAGTTGAGCTGTGGTCCTCATGTGCTAACAGGGAAGATGCTGAAAGGAGGAGAGGGCAAAATGAGAGTTGATTTCACTGGTCATCTGCTTTTCCTTTCACTGTCCAGTCACAGGCTGAACAAGAGCTGTAAATGTTTAATATCTGCAGCAGATTAAAATTAGTTCTAGGGCTGCACTGTGTGGCAGAGCTGTGGAAATCTCAGGACTGGGCAGACAGACATACATATCCTTTATATATAAAATAAATATGTGTATGTATGTGTGTGTGTATATCTATCTATCTATGTATGTATGTATGTGTATCTATCTATCTATCTTATGTGTGTGTGTGTACATATATACTGTATATCAGGGTGGCTTGGATTTAAAGTGGTGTTCCAGCCGCAATTTTTATTTTTTTTATTTTACAAACACTGCGGCTGCTGATTTTTAATAAGGACACTTGCCTGTCCAGGGAGCCCGCGATGTCGGCCCCCCGAGGCCGATCCGTCCATCGGATCGGGTGCCGACGCCGCCATGTTAACGAAGGGAAACAGGCAGTGGAGCCTTGCTGCTTCACTGCCAGTTTCCTACTGCGTATGCGCGAGTCGCACAGCGCTTTGTGAATGGCCCTGTTGATTTCTGGGACACAAACACGTCCCAGAAGACAACGGGGCAGCTCGCCAAAGAAGGAAGTGAAGGAACAGTGTAGCGGAATAGGAAGAGGAGGATTAGGAAGACTGCCTAGAAACAGGGGTTTCTGGTAAGTAAACATTTTTTTTATTTTTTTTTTGGAGAATGTCGTTTTTTATTTTATCGTGGAACTTTAAATCACTAGTGAAAAAAAAAAAAAAGGCTTGATTTAAATCATAATTTTTAAAGAGCAACTGTCATCTGTCCTACAGCAGCTCCTCTGACCTGCAGTTTACTCGCCGTCTGTCCCATTCACTTTAATAGGACGGCTGGTGATGTGGCAGTGACACAACAAGGTGAGGGACGTGGCTGGAGCAGGTGAGTGGATGCCCGCTAACCATGGCTGCCATGATGGATCTGAAATGACAGGTGCTCTTTAAATGTAAGGACTCCTTCTTGCTGGTAGTTGGAATCTTTAATATTTGCAAACAAAATGAAGGTTTCCTATTTAGAATAATAAGTGATCAGGTTAGTAAAACAGCGATATCGGAAGCGATGTTAGGTTAATTACACATAGTTGGGGAACTACTCAAATTCTTTTAACATGCACTGGCAATGTTATTTTATCTGAGCTTGCATTCATTGAATGAGTTATCCAAAAATTGTAATATTGCAGAATATGCAGCCTCATGCTATATAACTAAGCTCCAATTCATGCGGAATAAACTCAATTATTAATGTATCTTAACCGCTTGCCGACCGGCTCCTGTAGATATACGTTGGCAGAATGGCATGGCTGGGCAAAGTAACGTACCCGTACGTTACTTTGAATTTCCCACCGCGAGTGCCTGCCTGCCGCGATCTCCGTGACCGTGCGGCCCGCAGACTCGATGTCCGCCGGGTGCCCGTGATCGAAGCTCAAAGAACGGGGAGATGCCGATGTAAACACAGCATCTCTCCGTTCTGCCTAGTGACAAGGCACTGATCGTCTGCTCCCTGTAATCGGGAGCAGCGATCAGTGTCGTGTCACTGCTAGCCCCCCCCCCACAGTTAGAATAACACCCCAGGACACACTTAACCCCTACACTGCCACCTAGTGGTTAACCCCTTCACTGCCAGTGACATTTTTACAGTAATCAATGCAATTTTATAGCACTGATCGCTGTATTAATGCCAATGGTCCCAAAAATGTGTCAATTGTCCGATGTGTCCGCCATAATGTCGCAGTCATGATAAAAATCGCTGATCGCGACATTACTAGTAAACAAAAAAAAAAACTATCCCCGATTTTGTAGACGCTATAACTTTTGCGCAAACCAATCAATAAACCCTTATTGCAATATTTTGGTTAAAAAAAAATTAAAAAAAGTCGAAGAATACATATTAGCCTAAACTGAGGATTATTAGGTTTATTTTTATATATTTTTAGGGGATATTATAGTAAAATGTAATAAATGGGTTTTTTTTTTTTTTTTTTTACTCTTAAATTTTGATAAAAATTTATATATTATATTTATATATATTATATAATAATATATATATATATATATATATATATATATATATATATATATATATATATATATATATATATATATATATAATCACATTTTGGTGTGTGTGTGTGTGTGTGTGTGTGTGTGTGTGTATATATATATATATAATATATATATATATATATATATATATATATATATATATATATATATATATATATATATATATATATATATATATATATATTTTTACATTTTGATCTGTGTGTTTGGCTTTTGTGGTTTTTTTTTTTTTGTTTTTTTTTGGCATAATGTGTCTCTGGAAATCTTTGGTTTCCAGTGTTCAGGTTATATTGTGTATATTCTGCAATATTTGGGAGGGGGCTTTCACCCATGTCGGTCCACATTAAACTGATATTTGCTGGTAGGCTAAATCGCCCCGTCACTTCTTATGTGTCAGGAGGACAACCCTGAACACGACTTCTCGGCTCTCTCCTCCTGCCGTTGTATCGGGAGGGACGCTTCTTCTCTCTGTTGGGTTTTCAGTTCATTTCTAGCATTGTGAAGGCTGAGAAGT
>CM053037.1:163237279-163262279 GCA_028564925.1 Lithobates sylvaticus
CTGCCCGTTTGCTCCTAGACTGAAGCCAGTTGGCTAGAGATCTATAATGCTGGCATGTGGCACCATATCCAAATAAGAATATGGCTTGCAGATTTACACATGGGGGTTAATATGTGCAAAGGATTATTGTTTAACTTTTTCCAAAAAAAAGTAACCAAAATAAATTTTGGAATTTTAATTAGTGAACTATGGGGTTAGGGATAATGAGGTTCCTCTTTAACCCCTTAAGCTGGGTTCACACTGATGCAAATTGGATGCGTGTAAACTGCATCCAATGAGTGTGACTGGCTCTCAGTGGAGCGGGTTTACACAGCTCCCGGGTGGCCGCGGTCTGCATTGGAAAAGGGTCCCGTGCATCTTTGGTTCCTTTTTTTATCAGGTGCAAATTCAAGCAAAAATTCGGACCTGAATTGGTGAGCGGGGACGCACCGGACCCCATGCTGTGGCCCGCGGCCGCATCAGTGTGAACCAAGCCTTAAGCTGGATACACACTATACAATTTTCTGTAGATTTATTTTTTTTCCTTCAGATATGCCAAAACCATTAAATATGAGGTCGAACCTTAAGGCCCCTTTCACATGGACGGACCGTTCAGATCCGCCTGTCAGTTTTGACGGCGGATCTGAACGGGCGCTCCATGTTAGTCTATGGAGCGTCGGATGTCAGCGGAGACATCTCCGCTGACACCTGACCTGGTCCGATCCGCCAAAAGCAGACCGATGGCTCTACGTCCAGATCCGTCGCTATCGGATCGGGTGAGATCTGATGAAAACGGACACACTGTCCGTTTTCATCCGATCTCTCCCTAGAGACCAGCGGCGCTCGCAAGCCCATCCACGCTCAGTGAGCGGAGAGGGACTTGTCATCCGCCGGCTCAGCGGAGATCAACGCAGAGATCTCCCGCTGAGCCGGCGGACAGAGGCGGACTCTGTGGAAGCGGAGTCCGCCTCGTGTGAAAGGGGCCTAAGAGTTCCAATTTGTAAGCAATCAGCCAGGCCCTTGTACTACATGACTTTTGGTAAAGCTAAAGGAAATCAGACAATAAAAGTAGTATAGTGTGTATGGGGTCTTACTTTGCAGGGATGATCACTTGTCATTTTTAAAAAGTGAGCCCTTTTATGGGTTCGAGTGATCGCCAGTAAGGCCAGGATATGTGTTAAGGGTCACATATATGACTTTAATTTTTCATGATTTACACTGGCGAAAATTTAAGCCATGGTTGGCCCTTTTTGTACCATTCATATTTCCACATGTAAAAACGCAGCATGTGGGGGTTTTTTTTCGTTTTTTTTTAAATCGCATGGTGCAAAAGTACCATGCAGAAACTGTGCATATGTGAATTCAGCCTAAAGCTACTGTATGGAATTCCTTAAAGGTCCAAAAGATGCGTTTAATATTAGCGTTCTTTTCAGCATCAGAGGGTCCTTTTGACAAAATCAGTGCCAGAAGCCCAACATACTAACCACATGAAATGCCACGATTTGCGTTCTGCCACTATTACTCTGAGGATTCAGTAAACTTTGCTACTTTTAGTTTTAATTTGCTATTTGGAGAAAATTGCCATTAATGCCCTATAATTGCCCATAGCGTCATTATTGAACAAAAAAAGGTTCTTCCTTAGAATTGCTGATTGCGTCTAAGCGTGAGCTGATATAGTCCTTAGATGCAGCAAAGAGCACCGGGGGACAGATTCGGCATAGTTCACTAATTCAATTTCAAAATTTTATTTAGGTTACAGGGGGTCCCCGACTTACGAACATCTCCTACTTACGAACCGGGCGCTGTGGGGACCCTCCGCCATTTTCCACGGACCTTCGGACGTTCTGCGCATGCGCGGCCAGACGGAGCCTCGGAAAATGATGGCAAACATCGGAAATGTCTGTAATTTGCCGCGCATGCGCAGAACGGCATTCGACGGAACATCGGAAATGTCCGTAATTGTCGGTCTGCGCATGCGCGGCGACTTACAAACATTTCCGATTTAAGAACAGGAGGACAGTCCCTAACGAGTTCATAACTCGGGGACCCCCTGTACTTGTTGTTTGGAAAAAGTTAAAACAATCCTTTGCACATATTAACCCCACGGGTAAAATCTGCAGGCCATATTATTTTGATATGGTGCCACATGCCAGCATTATAGATCTGTAGCCAACTGGCTTCAGTCTAGGAGCAAACGGGCAGCATAAAAGTGATATTTACAGTAGAATTCCAACCAAAACTTTTTTATTTAATTTTTTATTTCGGAAAGAATGGGGATACGTTTGAACTTGTCTGTTTCCCTATTGGGGAATTTTTTTTTCCTGCTTCCGGTCTTAGGACAGGAAATGAGCAGAATCTCTCCAATGGGGACACAGACAAAAATTAAAGTACTTAGTAGACTGGAAAAAGGTGGTGATATCTAAAGCGGTCTGTGAGTTGGGGAATTTTTCTTTGACTTCTTCTGTGGTCATTGGGACAGAAAGAGAGAGGACGAAGCCAGTAAGAGTTTCTGAG
The DNA here is from genome assembly GCA_028564925.1 of Lithobates sylvaticus. Taxonomy (NCBI): domain Eukaryota; kingdom Metazoa; phylum Chordata; class Amphibia; order Anura; family Ranidae; genus Lithobates; species Lithobates sylvaticus. The sequence goes on from CM053037.1 coordinate 163,239,773, forward strand.
CTCCCGTTAGGCTCACACTTTTATAAGTCTCCAAAGTTGCACCGACTTTGGGGTGCAGTTTTGGCACAACGTTGGATGGGTGTAACTTGGATGCAAATTTTGGCTTTGACCAGTAATGATGGACAACTGTTACATAGTTACATAGTTAGTTAGGTTGAAAAAAGACACAAGTCCATCCAGTTCAACCACAATTAAAAAAAAAAAAAAAAAAAAAATATATATATAATATATATATATATATATATATATATATATATATATATATATATAATATATATATATATATATATATATATATATATATCTCATACAATCCCATATACCCCATTCTATACCCACAGTTGATCCAGAGGAAGGCAAAAAAAACCCCAGCAGAGCATTCTCCAATCTGCTAAAGCAGGGGAAAAAAATTCCTTCCTGATCCCCCGAGAGGCAATCGGATTTTCCCTGGATCAACTTGACCTATAAATGTCAGTACCCAGTTATATTATGTACATTTAGGAAAGTATCCAGGCCTTTCTTAAAGCAATCTACTGAGCTGGCTAGAACCACCTCTGCAGGGAATCTATTCCACATTTTCACAGCTCTTACTGTGAAGAAACCTTTCCTTATTTGGAGATGAAATCTCTTTTCCTCTAGACGTAAAGAGTGCCCCCTTGGCCTCTGTGTTGACCGTAAAGTGAATAACTCAACACCAAGTTCACTATATGGACCCCTTATATATTTATACATGTTGATCATATCCCCCCTTAATCTCCTCTTATCAAGGGTGAATAAATTCAGTTCCTCTAATCTTTCCTCATACCTGAGCTCCTCCATGCCTCTTATCAGTTTGGTTGCCCTTCTCTGCACTTTCTCCAGTTCCCCGATATCCTTTTTTGAGAACTGGTGCCCAAAACTGAACTGCATATTCCAGATGAGGTCTTACTAATGATTTGTACAGGGGCAAAATTATCTCTCTCTCTGGAGACCATACCTCTCTTAATACAAGAAAGGACTTTGCTCGCTTTGGAAACCGCAGCTTGGCATTGCATGTTATTATTGAGTTTATGATCTACCAAAACCCCCAGATCCTTCTCCACTACGGATTCCCCCAGTTGTACTCCCCCTAGTATGTATGATGCATGCATATTCTTAGCCCCCAAGTGCATAACTTTACATTTATCAACATTAAACCTCATCTGTCACATAGTCGCCCAATTAGACAGAGCATTGAGGTCGGCTTGTCAATTGGAGACCTCCTGTAAGGACGTTATTCCACTGCATAGCTTGGTGTCATCTGCAAAGACAGAAATGTTACTTTTGATCCCAGACCCAATATCATTTATAAAGATATTAAAAAGTAAGGGTCCCAGCACTGAACCTTGGGGTACACCACTGATAACCTTAGACCATTCAGAGTAAGAATCATTAACCACGACTCTCTGAATTCTGTCTTTTAGCCAGTTTTCTATCCATTTACAAACCGATATTTCCAAACCTGTAGACCTTACCTTACACATGAGCCGTGTGTGGGGAACTGTATCGAACGCTTTTGCAAAATCCAAGTATACCACGTCCACAGCCACGCCTCTGTCCGAGGTTTTACTTACCACCTCATAAAAAGAAATCAGGTTTGTCTGACAACTTCTGTCTTTCATGAACCCATGCTGTCTGTTGCTTAAAATGTTTTTTTCCATCAAGAACTCGTCTATGTGGTCTTTTAATAATCTCTCCAGTATCTTCCCAACTATAGAAGTTAAACTAACAGGTCTATAGTTACTTGGTAAAGACTTTGTTCCCTTTTTAAATATAGGCACCACGTTCGCCCTGCGCCAATCCAGTGGTACTATTCCTGTCATTAATGATTCCCTAAAAATTAGATACAATGGCTTTGAAATTACAGAGCTCAATTATTTTATGATCCGTGGGTGGATGCCATCAGGTCCAGGTGCTTTATCCACCTTTATTCTGTCTAAATATTTCTGGACCATATCACTTTTGAGCCATTGTGGATCATTCGGGGCTGTGTAAATACCACCCCCATTATGGACATGAGCTCCCCCATGCTCCTTTGTATACACAGAGCTGAAGAAAGTATTTAATAAATTAGCCTTCTCTTTGTCCCCTTTCTTTGTCCCCTCTTTGTCCCCTCTTTGTAACATTAAGGTATGACTTTCATCCAACTTTTGAGGGAAAATTATTGAAGTCTACAGTCCTCAAGTTGCGTGAAAAAGTCAGACCAAAGTAGTGCATGAACTATGAAGTCACTGCAACTGCATGTATACGAATGGTTATCATTGAAATACATATGCAACGACTTATAATGCTGTATATGTGTCCCTCGCGCTACTTGGAGTATGTGAATGGTCAAATATAAATAATGATAGAAATAATCGTGCTCTGCTGCGAAATGTGGTGTGTTCACTTATAATGCGCTTTTGCTGTCCAAAGTTGCATGACAAGTCGCACAAGTGGTAATGGAGCCTTTTTAGGGTCCCTTCACACATACGGACCGTTCATTTTATCAGTTCATCCGTTTTTTTTTTTTTTACCTGAAAAATGGTCAGTTAAACTGATTAAAAACGGATCGGATGAAAAACAGGGCTTTCATCCATTCAAAAAACGGATTTTGATGGCAGCGGATAAAAATAGATGGTCATCCGTTTTTCCATAGGAATGCATTGATGTCCATTTTTCATCTGCCAAAGGATGGATGAAAAAAACGGACGAATGGTCTGTCTGTGTGAAAGGGGCCGAAGTCTAAACACTTTAGTCTTCATTCTTGGATTGTTACATTTTAACAGGGATAGTGTGAGTTCCCCCTATAAGAAATCGGAAAGGGTTTACACAAGGTTAAAGTAGTGATAGAATTTTTTTCTTTTTTACGATATCATCAGAGAAGCCCCAACCACATTAGAAGTGGGGATAGAAAAATACATTTCCCATTGGTGAGGGAGCAATATGAAAAGGCAGATTTCCAGACATGAGACCCAGTGGATTTTTTACTTAGACCTCTTTCACACCACACCACCCATAGCGTCGGCAGTAAAAAAATAGCGGCGTTTTACCATCTGATTTGCGGCGCATTTAGGCTTTTACCCCCCCCCCCCCCCTGCTAGCGGCCGAGAAAGGGTAAAAACCCCCGACAATACGCCGCAGTAGCGGCGTTTTGCCGGCGGTATTGCAGCGCTGCCGCATTGATTTCAATAGGAGCAGTGGTGGGGGAGCGGTAAACACACCGCTCCTTCACCGCTCCAAAGAAGCTGCTGACAGGACTTTTCCTGACGTCCTGCCAGCGCACCGGGCTTTCACACTGCAGACAATGGAGCAGCAGTTTGAGGGCGGATTGCAGGCGCTATTTCTAACGCTATAGCGCCTGCAAAACGCCCTCGGTGTGAAAGGGGTCTTAAAGCGGAGTTCCACACAAAAGTGGAACTTCCACTTATTCATCTCCCCTGCTTCAGTGCCACATTTGGCACCTTTCAGGGGGGGAATGGGGACCTGTTTTCGACAGGTCCCCCTTCCCCACTTCCGGAGGCAGCGCCGTCTCTCGGACGTTCGGCCTCCCCCTCTGCCTTCCTCTGCCCCTAGGCCAATTAGAAAGCACAGAAAGGGTTCCCTTACCAGGAATCGGCTGGGGTGCTGACATCACGGGCTCCCTGGACAGGTAAGTGTCCATATATTAAGTCAGCAGCTGTAGTATTTGTAGCTGCTGACGTTTCATTTTTCGTGGGGGGGCTGGACCTCCTCTTTAAAGTGTTATCGGCCTTGGGGTCTCGCTGTGGAGTGGGACATCAACTCCTTCATCAATAGTTGGTGAGGGTGTTGTCTGATTTTATGACCAATTACTACCTAATGGTAAAGTTGAGCGCTTTGATTAGACATAGGTTGGACCTAAAAGGGGCTCTGACGATCGCTGAGTGGAGATTGGTTTTCTTTTTTCGGATGGATCTAGTCCATATAGATTTGCCTTTTTCCCACTTATATGGTTAGGCACGGTATATTAAATCCTTTTCCTTTTATGTTTTTGCCATTTTGGAGTAAGGTTAAAGCCGGCCATACACCTATAGATTATCGGCAGATTTTCAGTTTAGCGAACATAGAGAAATCTGTTGCACTTCTGGTGTATGGCCAGCTTTAGTTCCTATGAAAGTGTGGGTTGGTGTTGTTTTTTTTTTTTTTAAATATCGTTCTTCCATCCTTTGCTACATGGCGATACATTTGTAGTACAGTGTATGTATAAATGAATATTCTGAGTTGGCATCAACATTAGTAAGGAGTGTATTATAAAGGTATGTCAACCATTATGAATATTAAGCCTGGGTTCACACTGATGCAGGTTTGAAATGGTGCGATTTCAGTCCGACTTCAAGAGCGAGTTCAGAGACATCGGTGAGGTTCATGCACATATGTTTATTGAAATGACCCCTGAAGTCACCAAAATTAGGACTAGACGGCGCCGAACGGATTCGAACGGGGGGCTGTAGCCAGCGATTTGACATGTCAAAACAACCCGATGTGAACATGGGCATAATGTGTGATACATTTGTATATAAAGAGTGGGCAATGCAAGGAACTTGGGATATTTCTTATTGGGGATTCCCTTTTTACATGTGTGTTTAGATATTTCTAGATGCCTCTCTTTTTTTTTTTTTTTTTTTTAAATACATGCATACATATACACTAGGATATGCCCAATCCAGTTCCTATTTGCATTTGTGGAATTTTTAAGATGCCGATAAAAAAACATTCCACTAATAAGATACACGTTAAAGGAGTTGTAAAGGCAGGTTTTATTTTTTATTTTTTTTTAATCTTAAACTGGTTGTAAACCCTTACAATCCCACTTTCTACAGGTAAGCCTATAATGAGGCTTACCTGTAGCTACCCTGGATATCCCCTAAACCTGCACGGTTTATGAGATATCCCCTGTATCTGCATGTGCTAATGTCATCGGCACATGCGCACTGAAGCGACGGCACGTGTGCTGTTACCGGCGTCTACTGCGCACATGCGTGACGCGTGCGTCGGAGCCCGTGATACCCAGAAGTAACTCTGGGAGCGATGTCTACGGCCACTGCAGCAGGGGCTTTGATCTCAGGTGAGTATTACATGAGCTAGTATGCTATGCTATGCGTACTAGCTCATTATGGCTTTTTGTCTTGCAGGTTTTTTGCATAAACCACTTCCAGCTCTGAAAGGTTTTACCCACTTCCCGACCAGGCCATTTTTTGCGATACGGCACTGTGTCGCTTTAACCAACGATTGTGTGGTCGTGCAACATTGTACATAAAATTGATGTTTTTTTTTTTATTTTTTGTTTCATAAATGAAGCTTTCTTTTACTTTCTGGTATTTGATCACCTCTGCGCTTTTTTTTAATTTTTTGTGCTATAAACAAAGGCTGACAATTTTTGAAGGAAAAAAATATATATATTTTTTTACTTTCTGCTATAATACATATCCGAAAAAAATTGTAAATTTAGGTCCATATGTATTCCTCTACATATTTTATTTTTTGCAGAATACAGTAAAACGAATCTCATAATGACTGAGTATGAACAGCATGTAATACACCATTTACTGATCGTGATGTGATGTGCACTTTGCTTCATTTTCATTTCTGAAACATAATTGTTGCAATAAATGGGCAGTTTGTAAATCAACAATTTTTCATTTAACTACTTAAAGACCGCCCACTGCAGATATACTGTGGTAGGGCGGCTCTGTTGCGCGAAAAAAACGTACCTGTATGTAATTTCACGCAAAAGACAGTGGGGGGGCTCGCGTGCGTTGATTGGCTCCCCCTCTGGCCAATCAGCGGGTCCAGCGGGCGTAATGTCAGCCGGGACCTGCCGATCTCTCCCCAGAGAGGCAGAACAGGGATCTACCTATGTAAACAAGGCAGATCGCCGTTCTGACATGGGAGAACAAAGATCTTGTGTTGATCCAGTCAGTCCATCTTCCCGCGCCCCCCCCCCCCCCCAGAGTTAGAAAGTATCCTCTAGGGACACACTTAACCCTTTGATCACCCCTGATGTTAACCCCTTCACTGCCAGTGTCATTAGTACAGTAACAGTGCATATTTTTAGCACCGAGTACTGTAATGTCTCTGGTTCCCAAAAAAGTGTCAATGTCCGTTAGGTGTCCGATTTGTCCTAAAAAAATCGCTGATCGCCACCATTACTTGTAAAATTAAAAAATATCCCATTGTTTGATGCGATAACTTTTGCACAAACCAATCAATATACGCTTATTGGGATTTATTTATATATATATATATATATATTTTTTTTTTTTATACCACAAATATATAGTAGGATACATATTGGCCTAAAAGAAATTTTAGATTTTTGTTTTTATTGAATATGTTTTATGGCAGAAAGTAAAATTATATATATATATATATTTTTTTTTTGTTTATAGCGCAAAAAATAAAAACGCATAGGTGGTCAAATGCCACCAAAAGAAAGCTTTGTGGGGAAAAAAAGGACCTCAATTTTTTTTTTTTTTTGGGGATATAGCGCAGTGCCGTATCGCAAAAAATGGCCTGGTCATGAAGTGGTTTAAAAGTACAGATGGGCCTTTCCAAAAATCCACTTCAACCAAACCTGAGATTGGCCTTCGCTGTGTCAAAGTTGTTTTTGAATGCAAGGTCATTGGAAACCATCAGCGCCTATGATCAATGAATGGTTTGTGTGTGGCTGCCATATGTCCGTCCTAAGAATACACAAGCAGATTTTTATCAGTCCTTGAGGTTCCTCCTGACGGATAATGAGAACAGCTTTGGAAGAATGATTTATTCCCTCACTCTGATTAACTGTCACATGGCTTTCCAGACAGATTTCTCATTTTTGTTACCCTCGTTTTCTGTTGCATTCGGTCAGCTGAGGTTTTTCCAACTTGTCCGACTGGCGTTGAAAGCAAATCTATAGTAAGTTTTAAAGTGACCCTGTCATGTTCCAAACACCGACAGTTATGCTGTAGAGCAGGCACCTGTCCGGTTTCAGACTGGAAGCCCATGGATTTTGCCTCCAGGTTGTGCACAAGGCCTCCATTTCTGCCCAAGTCAACATGTAAACTTTGGAGAACCCCCACATTATTATTGTTGTGGTGGGTGGAGGTGGTGGTAGTATAAGAACCTTTTTTGGAAGGGTTAACCTATTTGTAGTGTCCCAAAACTAAAAGCTGGGCTTGTTCGGCTTTACTACAGAAGCCAGGATCCCGTGTAACTCCGGAATCGGAGAATAGCAGAGTTTGTCTGAGACTTCTCATCCAGAGGAAGTTTCCCTTTCTGACCGGTTCCCTTTTAGGCTGAATTTCAGGTAGTTTTTTTGGATACACTTAATTATTTTTCTTAATTTTTATGCAGAAGAATCTGTCATGATATTGGTCTTCTGTTCCCTGTGCATCAACCCTCCAATTGAATGAGGGCTCCAGCGCAGTTCGCAAGAGCTGTCCATTTAGCTTCCTTGGAGGAAGAGAGGACGATGGTCTTATCAGTGTTTTACTTGTCCTTTATTTTCCAATCAAAGGCTGGAGTGGCTCTTAAAGCGGTAGTAAACTGCCATGCTCTTTGCATCACATACTAGCACATTATGTGAACCTTACCTTTTAAAACAAAGCTCTCCAGCGACGTGCTATCCCCACTGATGGGGCTTCCATCTTCACCCAGTGGCAGGTGGGGAAGTTTTAGGATGGGGGGGGGGTCGCCAGACTCCGCCCTTCCTTTTGACTCCTTCCACTTCTCATCCCCACCCTTTATAAAATCCTGTTCTATGTATACCTCTTGCTTCCACCCATAGTGTCAGGAGTATACAGCTCAGCATCACAGGGCAGAGTATGCAGCTCAGCATCACAGGGCAGAGTATACAGCTCAGCATCACGGGGCAGAGTATGCAGCTCAGCATCACGGGGCAGAGTATGCAGCTCAGCATCACGGGGCAGAGTATGCAGCTCAGCATCACGGGGCAGAGTATGCAGCTCAGCATCACGGGGCAGAGTATGCAGCTCAGCATCACGGGGCAGAGTATGCAGCTCAGCATCACGGGGCAGAGTATGCAGCTCAGCATCACGGGGCAGAGTATGCAGCTCAGCATCACGGGGCAGAGTATGCAGCTCAGCATCACGGGGCAGAGTATGCAGCTCAGCATCACGGGGCAGAGTATGCAGCTCAGCATCACGGGGCAGAGTATGCAGCTCAGCATCACGGGGCAGAGTATGCAGCTCAGCATCACGGGGCAGAGTATGCAGCTCAGCATCACGGGGCAGAGTATGCAGCTCAGCATCACGGGGCAGAGTATGCAGCTCAGCATCACGGGGCAGAGTATGCAGCTCAGCATCACGGGGCAGAGTATGCAGCTCAGCATCACGGGGCAGAGTATGCAGCTCAGCATCACGGGGCAGAGTATGCAGCTCAGCATCACGGGGCAGAGTATGCAGCTCAGCATCACGGGGCAGAGTATGCAGCTCAGCATCACGGGGCAGAGTATGCAGCTCAGCATCACGGGGCAGAGTATGCAGCTCAGCATCACGGGGCAGAGTATGCAGCTCAGCATCACGGGGCAGAGTATGCAGCTCAGCATCACGGGGCAGAGTATGCAGCTCAGCATCACGGGGCAGAGTATGCAGCTCAGCATCACGGGGCAGAGTATGCAGCTCAGCATCACGGGGCAGAGTATGCAGCTCAGCATCACGGGGCAGAGTATGCAGCTCAGCATCACGGGGCAGAGTATGCAGCTCAGCATCACGGGGCAGAGTATGCAGCTCAGCATCACAGATACAATAATGATCTCAGTCATCTCCCTCCTACACCCCCTCCCGTCGGGAGGTCCGTCACTTACCGGTCTGTGGTGTCCTCTCCCCCTGTGTGACCTCCAGTGCGGGCGGTGGCGCCGGTGTCCGCTCCTCATGCTTCCTCCGCTCTGTCTCTCCTCTTCTGCTAAAGCGCTGGGCATCCAATAAGATCGCCTGATGCTTTGGCCAATCGGGAAACAGGTCTCAATGACCTACCTCCTGATTGGCAGGGAGGCACTGCAGTGGCAAAATAGCGAAAATGTATTTGCTATGGTCACACACACACACCCCACCGTTTTTTTTAAGCCTATTAGAACCTCTGGCTCTAATCAGGTGCTTCAAAAACACCCCCGCTATAGAAATCCATGCACTCGGCATCCTGAAAAGGGCCGGGTGAATGGATGGGGAGGCAGCGGCAGGGATTTGGGGGGGGGGGGCTTCACCCGTGCACCCACAATGCACAGGCCGCCGCGGTCTTCACTTGTCTTCTTTCCGTGTTTGTGTCCTCTGGCTGCGTGGTGATATCGTCAACCCCATGCATTTATGCAGGAGCTGCTAGTCATGGCACAGCACTCTAAAGAACGGCACGGGCATGCCGTTCCATTGGAGCTTGTGCGCTGGTGTATGTCACCAGCCCATACACAAGCAAATCTACTAAACGGTGCATGTTTAGGAGCCATTTTGCTGAACCTATAGGTAGGCCATATTATAGGTAAAAATCAACCATGGGAGTTTACTCCCACTTTAAGCTGGCCATTAAGTCACTGGATACAATACCCAAGCTTTACTGCTTTATTGGCAAGTCTGCAGCTGAAGACCAGGGCTCCTGGCTGGAATTTGCAATTCTTACACTCTGGCATCTCTGTGTACTCCAAAATGTGTATACAGCTAACGCGTTTCGGCCATGATGGGCTTACACATAGCACTATTTATTTATTACAGGATTTATATAGCACCAACAGTTTACGCAGCGCTTTACAATATAAAAAGGGAGACAATACAGTTATAATACAATAAAATACAAGAGGATTAAGAGGACCCTGCTCAGAGGAGCTTACAATCTAATAAGGCCATCATGGCCTAAGTGCGTTACCTGTATGCACCATTTTATATTTTAGTTAATATTCGCTACTATTTAAGCTGGCCATAGGTGGATCGGAATTTGGCTGGTTCAGCAGGGACTGGCTGAATTTCAATCCATCTATTGCCATTCCCATTCAAGAGGAGTGGATCTAATGATTGGCTCTTCCTGAATGGGACTGCTGGTAAATCTTTGTTTTGATCGGCTCCTGCTTTGATCGGTGTATTGTGATGGTGGCAGAGGCTTGCTGTCAGAATACAAAAGCGCAGCGGGACGATTTCCTCGTCCACCTCGACTGCATGGATGAGGGAAATCTGTCCCCCTTTTTCTTTTTAGTTTCCGAGAGTGGAGAGTGATTAGAACTCTTGTCAGTTTGTGTTGCTGTCTATGCCCCCCCGTTAGGGAGATTCCCCTCTCTACTTGTCCGGTTTACCATTTCTAATTGAAAGTAAAAGAAAATCCCAAATTTTGGGTTGTCCCAAGAACAGGAAAAGTGGGAATATCTTCCAATGGGGACACTAGTTCTGGTGACAACCAGGGATCCCTTTACATTAGATGGGTTTTTCAATTCACTTCGTCGTGACTGTGGGACAGGAAGTGAATGGAAATCTCCCCAATGGGATACAGATGGCAAAAAATAAAACTGTGCAGGCGGTTATAAGGAAAAAAAATAATAAAATGTTTGCCTTTTAGTTGTATTTTAAGACCAGGGTGTGTTAGACTGCATTTAATTCTTCAAAAGGGTTTTAGGAATTGTAGGAACTGACCGTGCTGTGTAGCCGGGGTACCTGGATCATAAGATTGGTTGAACAGAATTTTCAATCTTTTGGCAGGTAAAACGGTCTGCGAATAGTGTATGCATTTAAACACTTAAAGTGGCGTTTCCACCATAAAAAAAAAAAAATTGATTAAAATTCATAAAAAAATAAAAGAAAAAAAATAATTGCTAGGGGGTCCCTCGTAGTCTGCCTCCTTCACTTCCCGGGCACTGACATCACTTCCCGGGCACTGACATCACTTCCCGGGCACTGACATCACTTCCCGGGCACTGACATCACTTCCCGGGCACTGACATCACTTCCCGGGCACTGACATCACTTCCCGGGCACTGACATCACTTCCCGGGCACTGACATCACTTCCCGGGCACTGACATCACTTCCCGGGCACTGACATCACTTCCCGGGCACTGACATCACTTCCCGGGCACTGACATCACTTCCCGGGCACTGACATCACTTCCCCTCGGCTCAGTCAGTCATCTGGGACACGTGACAGGTCCCAGATGACTGCACGGCGTATCACGGTGCGCGGCGCTGCACGCGCATGTGCAGTGGGTGCCCGGCTATGAAGCCACAGCCGGGTGCCCACAGTAAGAATGCCGGCGGGGGAAGGGAGGCCTTCAATCCCTTGCATTGCTGGACCCTGGAACAGGTAAGTGTCTGATTTATTAAAAGTCAGCAGCTGCAGTGTTTATTTTTTTTTATTTTTTTAGGGGGCACCCCACTTTAAGGAGCGGAAGGATTTGTCCCCTTAATGGCCAGGCCATTTTTTGCGATACGGCACTGCGTCGCTTTAATTTTTCTTCGACAAATAGAGCTTTCTTTTGGGGGTATTTGATCACCTCTGCTTTTTTTATTTATTTTCACTATAAACAAAAAAAGACTGACAATTTAAAAAAAAAATAATAATTTTTTACTTTTTGCTAGAATAAATATCCAAAAGAAAATGTAAAAATTTTTTTTTTTTTCTCATCAGTTTAGGCCGATATGTATTCTTCTACATATCTACAGGGGGTCCCCGACTTACGAACGCCCGACCTACGAACATCCCCTACTTACGAACGGGGCGCTGCGGGGACCCTCCGCCATTCTGCGCATACGCGGCCATACGGAGCCTCGGAAAATGCCGGCAAAATTTTGAAATGTCTGTAATTTGCCGCACAAGGGGAGAATTAGTATTAGTTATAGGAATAATGCCCCATTGTTGGTTTCAGTGGGAGGAAAAGTGCTTTATATCTGTAGCAGGAATTCCCAAGGGCCAGATAAAGGCAGGCAAAGGGCTGCATCCGGCCCCGGGGCCGCAGTTTGGAGACCAATGCTCTAGGGTAAAAAGGTTGAGAGTCTGAGTTGCTGTGTGCCTGAAAAACAGATTACAAAGGAATCCGTGACTAATTGCAGGTCCTTTCCTATAATTTCTGAGTTAGGAATTTCTGTATTCACTGGGTTCTTTATGAGAGAAACTTGCCTTTTATCTTGCCCCGTAGCTTGTGAATGGTTTTTCTTTTGAACAGAGTTAATAAATGCGCTCTCTCTTCATGCCAGGAAGTCAATAACCTTCTTTATTTTGCTATTTTTACAAAGAATTCAGCTACCTTTTATTGGTTCTTGGCCTGCATAACTTTCTCTTGACAAAAGCAATCATAATTGTCAATGTGTAAGGACCCAACTGGAGGTAGAGCACCATCGGAGTTGCATAGGAAGCTCCTTCTGCCTTCACCATGATGGTGCTCCAAAAAATAAAAAGCCCAAACTTTAAAGTGTGGAACAAATGTTCGTTCTTCCCCATCCCAGAATGCAATAGCAGAAATGGGAGTTCCATAGATGTAAGGCCTACTGATCTGGCCTGCTGAAAGCTGTCCTGTTCCAATGTAAACCTTTCATATGGGGACGAAAGGGGTAACACCGGTCAAGGCAGTCTTTAATATTGATTGGACCCTGGGCATACATTTTCTTGGGCCCTTCCGCATCCACTTAACTATTTTATGGCAGTGTAGACTCAAGGGGCAGCTACTTTGGGCCCCACAACAATGACTGGACCCGGGGCAGCTGCCCCTTTTTGCCCTGCCTTAAAGACTGCCCTGACACCGGTCCTACTGCCTGCACCGCTGATACCCGTCTCTACCAATGCCAACAATTTTCTACATCTGACACTTCCGGTTCTGTCAGATGCTTAGTACTTTCCTGATCGTTGATTCGTTCTGGTGGCTCCTTTGTCTGTGTCTAGCAATGTAGGGATCTGCAGAAGGAACCTGCCGAAAAGAGGCCAGACAACCAGAAGTGTCAGATGCAGAATATTCCTCAGACCAATATGGTTTGCAGCAGAGCAATGGCCAACAGCACAGGCAGCTGGACAGGTTTGCAGTAAAGTGGTTGTAAAGGCACAATGTTTTTTTACCTTCATGCAGTCTATGCATGGAGGTAAACCTTCTGTGTGCAGAAGCCCCCCCCTCATACTACCAATGCCTGATCCCCTCTCGTTCATCGTTCTCGTCGATGAGTCGCACTCCTCATTGGCTTTTGACAACAGCAGGAGCCATTGTATTCATTCAATGGGTATCCATGTATTCATTCAACTAGCTTGTCCCTGTTTGCTAAAGGGGCAGGCAACTTCCTGTTTTGGGTCAAGCAACATCCAATCTGTGCCTTGCCTTTTCCTCCTGTGTTGCATCTCAAATTTTCCGACAACAAAGTCCTATCGGACTTTTTCCGATCGTGTGTACCGAATTCCGACGGACAAAGTGCCACGCATGCTCAGATCACATTACAAGACCAAAGCTATTGGCTACTAGCCTCTACGTAGTCCCGTCGTACGCAACGAACGTCACCGCGTTCAGGATGATCGGATTTTCCGACAACTTTGTCCGACCGTGTGTATGCAACACCAGTGTCGGACAAATCCGTCGGAAAAAAATCAGACGGATTTTGTGGTCGGAATTTTCGACCGTGTGTACGGGGCATTAGAATGCCTTTAAGGGCTCGTTTACACCATGGTTCTTCCATTCGCGGTGCTGTTACGTGTGTTTGGTGTTTTTTATTTTTTTTGCATTTACTTTTTGCATTTGCTGTGCACTCACATGCAATAAAAATGCAGCATGCTCTACTTATATTAACCACTTGCTTACCGCTCTGTGCGTGCCTGCTGCCCCATTTGTGCTGTGGTTTGGTACTGCATAGGCCAATCAACAGGTTCCAGCCAATGATTTATGGCCAGGACCTGCTGATCAGCTTCGAGAATCACAGTACAGAGTCTACTAATACAGGGCTCAGTACAGAGATCAGCGATCGATACGGCTGATTCTTTTTCTCTCCCTAAAAAAAACGGAGAAAAATCAGCCACACCTGTTTGTAAAAGCAGCACATAATATGCACATTACAATTGTTGCTAACACAGTTAGCCCCTTGATTGCCTATACAGTGGAACCTTGGATTACGAGCATAATCCGTTCCAGGAGAATACTTGTAATCCAAAGCACTCGCATATCAAAGCGAGTTTCCCCATAGCCGTCAATGGAAACAAAGATAATTCGTTCCACATTGACTTCTATTGTATGCAGTACCGCATGTGGCCAGAGGTGGGGGGTGGTGCCAGAGAGACTCGGAAAGCCTCAGAGGCTCGGAAACACTCGAGAACAGAGTGTTTCCAGCGCCCCCGCACCTCTGGCCAAATGCGGTACTGCACACCGTGGAGGCTTAAATCCTGCTAGTTTTGCCAGACAACACTCGCAAACCGAGTCAGGATTTATTTTTATTTTTTTAATAATGGCTCGTATTGCGAAACGCGTTAACCGTGTTTTTCACGGTATTACTGAAGATGTTAACCCCTTCCCAGTTGGCTTCATTAGTACAGTGTATCGTATTGGCACTGATCACTGTATTAGTCAGTTCCTACCCAGGGTCCGTGTCAGATTTTAGGTCACTGAGTACCGCCATTACTAGTGTAAAAATAAATAAAAATTCCATTCCAAATCGGTATTGTTTTTTTTTTTAACAAAAATATGTACAGTAGAAGAAAACCTATTGTCCTAAGGCCTCATTCCCACGAATAGGATCCACTCAGCTCTATCTGCCAGCTCAGCAGGAGATCTCTCCGTTGATCTCCGCTGAGCTGGCGGATGACAGGTCCATCTCTGCTCACTGAGCGGGGAGGGGCTTGTCGAGCGCCACTGGATTATATGGAGAGATCGGACGAAAACGGACAGCGTGTTCATTTTAATCAGATCTCATCCGATCCGCCAGGATGGATGCGAACGTAGGGCCATACGTCTGATTTTAGCGGATTGGATGTCAGCGGACATGGTAACCACTGACATCCTTCGCTCCATAGACCTGCAAGGAGCGTCAGGTTCAGCGTTCAGGTCTGCCTAAAAAAACTGACAGGTGGACCTGATTGGGATCCGTTCGTGTGAAAGGGGCCTAAATTGATGAAGAAATTTGTTTGTAAACTTTTTTTTTTTTTTTGTAATATTTATTATAGTAAAAAAAAAATTGCTTTTTTTTTTTTTTTTTTTTTTTTTTTTTTTTTTTTTTTGTTTATAGCCCAAAAGATGTGATCAAGTACCACCAAAAGAAAGCTCCATTTATGGGAAAAAAATGTCCTTAACTGGTTAACCACCTAAATACTAAGCCTTTTTCTGACCCTTGTTGCTTATTTGTGTGAAAAATGGTAAAAATATAATTTAAGTACCGTATATACTCGAGTATAAGCCGAGTTTTTTCAGCACATTTTTTTTTGTGCTGAAAGTGCCCCCCTCGGCTTATACTCGAGTATAAGACTTTTCTGCAGCAGAGAATGACATTTTCCGACCCATCTTGGGGTTCCTAGCACTAAGTGGCCCCGAGATACGGGGCCCCAAAGTTGGTTGGAAAATGTAATTCTCTGCTGCAGAAAAGTGCTTGACATTTTCCGACCCGATTTTGGGGCCCCGTATCTTGGGGCCACTTGGTGCTAGGAACCCCAAATTTAGTGTGCAAACCCAGTGGAACCAACACGTATCCAAATTTGGGATTCCTAGCACCAAGTGGCCCATCTGCAGCAATGTCATTTCGGGACCCTTTGGGTCCAGAGACCCCAAATTTTGTCTGCAGATAGGGGGCATCTAGGAACCCTTAACTACAAGTTTGAAGTTCGGGGGACCTATGGCTGCAAACAGTGAGGCTGCAAATGGGCATTGTTGACCCTCTTTTCCACTTACAGTAGCTGCGCATTTCTCACCCTAGGCTTATACTCGAGTCAATATGTTTTCCCATTTTTTTTGTGGAAAAATTAGGTGCCTCGGCTTGTATTCGGGTCAGCTTATACTCGAGTATATACAGTACTTTACATCTGTAAACTAAATTTTAATTTTTCTTGCATATGTGTTCGTACTTCAATTTAAAAACGGTTTTGACTACATCTGGTGTAAACGAGTTCTTGGGGTCTGTTCCCTCATTTTTAAATTTTTAGTGTGTGTAAAATTATATATATATTATATATATATATATAATATATATATCTATATATATCTAATATATATATATCTAATATATATATATATATATATATATATATATATATATATATATATATATATATATATATATATATATATATATATATATATATATATATATATATATATATATATATATATATATATATATATCTCTATCCTACCCGGTTTCCCCGAAAATAAGACCTAGCGTGATTGTCGGTGATGGCTACAATATAAGCCCTACCCCCCAAATAAGCTGTAGTTAAAGTCCTTGTAGGTCTTATTTTCAGGGTAGGGTTTATTTGGGGGGTAGGGCTTATATTGCAGCCATCACCGACAATCACGATAAATGTATTGTAACATTAGCTGTCTATCACACTTGTTCACTTCAGATGGGGTGGATTAGGATATGATATAATATATCTTTGCACATCATTAAAGCGTAACTCCACTTTTGATGAAAAACATTCCCCTCTGGGTGATCTATGTACAGTGCAAGAATTATACCAAATTTTGCAGATTTCTACCTTTTTTTTGTTATTCTGAGGCAATCCATGTGTGTTTAAATGTCTGTGCTTAGTGGGTCTAATGGGAGTGGTTTCATAACTTAACTGTCAGCTGTGCAGCTGCAGAGCACTGAGGAAATCTACTGGGCCTGCATCCCTTTAGACGTGTTCCTATTGAAAGTCTCTCTTCAAAAATTACATTTTTGTTGCAGGGGATGCCTGAATCTGACTTGTATCTTAGGCAGACTTCTGGGAAAATTGGTGAGCCAATCACACAAGCGGGAAATGTTTCTGGGGGGTGGTCAGTACTCACTCTATGTACAGAACCAGGTAGACATATTGCAATGTATTCTCAGAAAGTTGCATGGCTGCAGATTGAAAAGGAAATGTCATTTTTATTAACATTCAATTGCAATTATATGTGCTATATTTTTCGTTCTTTGCTATTCCCCCCCCCACGAAAGTGGAGTTACACTTTAAATCTCAGCCGCCTCCTCTGCTCTAGCGTGTAACCTTCTGCGTTTGTCTGGAGGGATTACTTGGAAAGCCTCTCACTTTCTAAGCGCTGTAATATCACTGCAGTATTTTATTGATGCCGCTCTCCAACGTGAGTGTTTGATTTGGAATTTGGATGCGTACTCCTTTCTCCCACGATACCATGCCAGCTCACGGGATAAGCCGAGCAGCACGCGCGTGTGTGTGTGCGGTGTGTTTGTATGCTGACAAATCAGGAGGAAAGGAGGAAGGTCCTGTGACTCAGGCTCACACCTCGGCATGACACCTTCATGTGTCACCACCATCATCAATAGCAGAACGGCCTTTTGAAGTCATTGTGACCAACTTGTGGCTCATTCTAACATATTGAATTCTTTGTAGTTGGGGTAATGGGGGCTGATTCACTGAATTCCGGAGGATAGAAAATAAACACGCCGTCAAGGGCAGCCAATCATGTTTCACCATTCTTTTTATAGAAACTTCTGATTCAGATTCTGATCTTTTTTTGTTTTATTTTCTGCAATTTTAAAGCTGATGTGGGTTTTTTATTTAAATTTTTTTTTGTTTTGTTTTTTGCTTTTTTGGGTGGGGGGTGTGAATCGGCACTAAAACCTGAAATGGTCCCATGTCCTGCAGGCTGCTGTTTCATGTAATAATATATTTTCTTATGCTGTCAGATACTGCCCAGAGTGGCAATTCAATTCATTTTTACATGATTAAAATGTTACTAAACCCAGGAGCCTGCATTCACCAGATCTGGTCCCCCACAGGACACAGCAATCATTTTTTAGTAAATCTAAACAGCTAAATACCTTTTTCTCATCAGCAGTATATAGCAGTCTTGTGGCTTCTATCAGTGTCTGGTTACAGCTTACCGGAGGAGTTTTTTTATTCTCCTTTGACTGTCCTACGAGGCTGCGGGACCCCTGACCCTCTGTCTGGACAGTGCTGATTGGCCCTGTGCTGACCACATGCACTTTCCCCAAGAAAAAAAAAAAAAAAACTCTAGCCATACACACCAAACTGAGCAGGTGCAGCTTGCCCCCCCCCCCCCCCCAAGGGACTATCGGCAGATTGGGGACAATGGAAGAAGGGGTGGATCAGAGAAGACTGATAAAACTGCAGTTTTAACACAGAGGGTTAACCCCTTAGGTTCCACAGTGAGTATAACGAGCATGCTTTATTGCATATACAGACTAATTTTACTGTTGTGGGTTTAGTAACACTTGAACGTCATAGCTTTATGCAGGACAAGTGCTGTTTGGCTGAATATGAAAGCCTACCCCCTGCCAGCATGCTGCAGAGCGGGACCTTGGCTCTCTGTGTGGAAGCAGTGGTCTCTTGGCAGAGGTCCAGCGTGCCCCCTGCTGAGCCAGAGCTAGAGCAGAACGCATTGCCTTATGGGACAATTTTTAGTTTGAGTTCTGTCCATTGGCTTGGTATTACAGGGAACTAATGTGTTTTTGTGCCACCCCCCAAAAAAAAAGTACTGTCCAGATGCAGTGGGATGCATTTTTGGCTGCACTCCAAACTGCATAAACAGTCCAAAATCCAAAATAAAATGCACGGAACAGCATTTATCAAAGGCACGTCACTGCGCATGCAAAAATGTGCAGTTTCTGGTGGGAGCGGGCCCTTACTAAATCAACCATGGAGTGTGAAAATGGCAGCAGTTCAGTAATGCTGAATTTGTTTTATCGTACAGGTAGCCCAAGGCCAATGATGTTCTTTAAGTTGGATTCTTGCCAAAACAGGAAGGGAGGGATAATCCACCCCCCCTCCCGCACCGCCAATAAAAAATAAACTCAGTCTTATCACTGTACGTCTTCCATAAAACGCGTCTCCTACTGCAGTTGGTCTTGTGATCATTATACCTCCACATATGGTCACGTGATCCCAGCTGATGAGCTTCAAGGAACGATCAACTTCTGCGCCGCCCCAAATCAGCAGAAACAACATTTTAAATGCTTGGTCAGTGTTATCCAAACACCATGGATAGTTTTTCAGAACATATATATTTATATAATTGTAGGCGCTGCACAGAAACTAGAGCTGCACAATTAATCGTTAAAAAAAAAAAAAAATGTAACCCCCCTGATGATCTCCAATGCAGAGTTTGCCATTCTTTCATTTAACAAGTGGAGAGACTTATCTGCTCATTCAGCTGTCAAAAGAAAATATCCCAAGTTTTTAACAGGAAACATTGTAACTAATGCGGCGTACACACGATGGAAACAGTCTGATGGGAGCTTTTCATTGGATTTTTCGACCGTGTGTATGCCCAACGGTCTTTTTCTGTCGGAATTTCCGACGGACTTTGAATTGAGAACCTGTTCTCAATTTTTCTGACGGAAAACCTTTCTATCGGATTTTCCGATCGTGTGTATGCAATTCCGACACGCAAAATTCCAACGCATGCTCGGAAACAATTTGACGCATGCTCAGAAGCATTAAACTTCCCTTTTATAGTGCTGTCGAACGTGTTTTATGCCGCTGTGTCATTGACCGTCAGAATTTGGTGTGATCGTGTATAGGCAACACAGCTTGAGCGGAATTCCGTCAGAAAAACCGTCAGAGTTTTTTCCGACGAGAATTCCGATCGTGTGTACGTGGCATATGGCTTCCTTTTTGGATCAAAGAGATAAACTTCTGTGTGTAAAGAAAAAATCCGGCAGTCTGCCAAGTTTTTAACATGAAACACTGAGAAACATTGAAAACGTCCTTCTTGGATCAAACTTCTGTGTGTAAATGCAGGAAGTTTAACCACTTAAAGTCCAAATCTTTTTCTGACACTTGTTTCTTAAAGTGTTGGGACACCCTGAAAACAAAATCTTTTAAAAATGTTAACAATTTCAAATGAAAAAAAAAAAAATTATTATTTTTTCCTTACCAGAAATGGCTGTTGCTAGGCAGATTGTCCTAATCTGCCTCCTCCAGCGCCGCGGTGATCTTCTCTCCTTCTGTCTTCTAGTGAATGGGGCGCAGTGTGTTATGGGAACTGTGTCCCACAACACATTGCGTTCCCCATTCACAAATCCCACTCGCGCATGAGCAGTAGGCTGCGCGAAGCCGTTTCCCTTACTGAGGATGGCGGCGCTGGATCCGGAACGCCGAGGGACATCTCGGCCTCCACGAACGGCATCGCGGGCGCCCTGGGAGGGTAAGTGTACTTAATAAAAGTCAGCAGCTACTTTTTTTTTTAGCTGCTGACTTTTAAATTTTTTTTTTTTTAAGCTGACACACCGCTTTAAGTTAAAATCAATATTTTTTGCTAGAAAATTACTTGGCACCCCCAAACATTATTTATATATGTATGTATGTGTGTGTGATATATATATGTGTATATATATATATATTATATATATATATGTATATATGTTATATATATATATATATATTAGTTATATATATATATATATATATATATATATATATATATAATATATATATATATATATATATTAGTAAATGCAATTTTTTGGGGAAAAATACACTTCAATGAATAAAAAAAAAACGGAACAGTAAAGTTAGCCTAATTTTTTTTTATTTTTTGGTTTTAATGTGAAAGATGTTGCGCCACGAGAATCATGACATAATCGTGATCTATCTTCCAAGCAAAAAAAAAAAATCGTGATTCTCATTTTAGCCAGAAACCAAGCTGAATAGATTGCGTGTGAATGGCGCTGTGTACACAGGCGGTGAGCTCAGTGGGTGCACACCTGTGCTGTACTATATACAGTATATTTGGTTAATGTATAATGTAGTGCAAATAACCGTGTAGCATTAACCCATAGCAGGAAGTCCGTTTTTTTCAATATTCAGCTTGGGGTATAGGGACCCAAAGACATAAGATGTTCTGTGCCAGATCCAGCTGTGTATAAGCCCCATTCACAATGCGTAGCATGTCACTTTTGTACATACAGGGCCTTGAAAAAGTATTCATACCCCTTGAAATTTTCCACCTTTTGTCATGTTATGACAACGCAGCGCAGTCATCTGGATCTATTCATTGTTTTAAGTGTGGGTATCTCACATATATGATTTGCAGCAGCATTATTTTATATTCATTTTATTTACTTTGTGTCTATTAATTTTTTATGGACAGCGCAGTATTTTACCTATTTGAATATGACCAAATACGTCAATGGAATGGGATTTTACGTGATAGACCAACACAAATTGGCACATAAAGTGGAAGGAAAATGATAAATGGTTTTCGACATTTTTTACAAATTAAATATCTGAAAAGTGTGGCGTGTATTTGTATGGCGCCCCCCTGAGTCAATACTTTGTAGAACCTCCTTTCACTGCAATTACAGCTGCAAATCTTCTTGGGGATGTCTCTACCAGCTTTGCACATCTAGAGTGATATTTTTGCCCATTCTTTTTTGCAAAATATCTCAAGCTCTGTCAGATTGGATGGAGAGTGTCTGAACAGCAATTTTCTAGTCTTGCCACAGATTCTCAATTGGATTTAGGTCTGACTCGGCCTTTCTAACACATGAATATGCTTTGATCTAAACCATTCCATTGTAGCTCTGGCTGTATGTTTAGGGTCGTTGTGGAAGGTGAACCTCCACCCCAGTTAAGTCTTTTGAAGACTCTAACAGGTTTTCTTCTAAGATTGCCCTGTATTTGGCTCCATCGATCTTCCCATCAACTCTGACCAGCTTCCCTGTCCTGCTGAAGAACACATCCCCACAACATTGATGGTGCCACCACCATGTTTCACAGTGGGGATGGTTTGTTCAGGGTGATGTGCAGTGTTAGTTTTCCGCCACACATAATGCTTTATTTTTAGGCCAAAAAGTTCAATTTTGGTCTCATGTGACCAGAGCCCCTTCTTCCATGTTTGCTGTGTCCCCCACATGGCTTCTCACAAACAGGACTTCTTATGGCTTTCTTTCAACAATGTCTTTGTCTTGCCACTCTTCCATAAAGGTCAGATTTGTGGAGTGCACAACTAATAGTTGTCCTGTGGACAGATTCTCCCACCTGAGCTGTGGATCTCTGAAGCTCCTCCAGAGTTACCATGGGGCTCTTGGCTTCTTCTCAGATGAATGCTCTCCTTGCCCGGCCGGTCAGTTTAGGTGGGTCGCCATGTCTTGGTAGGTTTGCAGTTGTTCCATACTCTTTCCTTTTTCGGATGATGGATTGAACAGTGCTCTGTGAGATGCTCAAAGCTTGGGATATTTTTTTATAGCCTAACTCTGCTTTAAACTTGTGACCAAATGGCAAAATGTATGGTCACGTGATCCCACCGGATAAGCTTAAGGGACTGGCAGTTAATCAGTTGCTGTGCCTGAGCTCTGATCCTCCCATTCAGCAAAGATCCCCAACGTGTGGTTAGATATCAGACCCCCCCCCCCCCCCATGTTATGTCCATGGATAGTTTT